>LR139637.1:5710-28403 GCA_900659605.1 Tisbe holothuriae | reverse complement strand
CAGCCTAGATATAAATGTCTACGATGACATATTGTGGTGTAACCCAAAAGGCTAATAAAGAAAGAAAGAAAGAAAGATGCCACATAAAAATGGGAGAAGGAGGATTCGAGAGGAAAGGGCTTCAATGGTATTGAATTTCAGGAGTCCTCAAGGGTACGCCGATATTTGCAAATATTAGGTTTGTATAAGTTCACTATTTGTGACATTGTTAGAATACTAAATTCATTGTTAAATACGTAGTTTATAACTTTGGATTAGTAACGCTCAATAAAGATTGTGTATGGTTGTGCAAATATGAACTGTCATATTTGCACCATTCCTACCGTGTAATGAAAGGAAAGCTAATTTGGCAAATGTGGCAATAACTCACATTTTTCAAAGTCACTTTATTAACTCTGATGTAGTGTTGTCAACCAATTCTCGATGGACCGAAATTAAATTAATGGCAATATGAACCATGACAGGGCGCGAATTGCGTATGTTACAAATCGTACCATACTGAATAGAGAGCACAAATTCAGAAATAATTATATTTACAAGTAATAAACGGCTATCAACAACCTGCCCAAAACTTCAAAGTAAAAGGCCTTTCTCACCTGTTGGCACAATTTGAAATGCGCACGGCTCCGTCTGCTCGCCAATGGCGTTCTCCCCCTGGCAGAAGAGCGTTCCGTAGTCCTGGTTGGAGGAGGGCGCAAAGTCCAGGGTGGACACGAGGCCCTCGGAGGTGAAGCGGGACTCGTCCAGGCTCTCGTGGTGGTCGCTGTTGTTGAAGAACCAGGTGAACGTCACCACGGGTGGGTAGGCATCGACCTATAATAAAAGAGTACATAATATCAATGGGTTTCGCAGTTACTAAGCCATGACAAGAGTACGCGTTCTCAAATATAATTACAAAAGGAAGTAAGAGTACGAACTCAAAGATAGAACCAAGGAAAATAGAACAGAAAGGCCTTTATCGACTTGCCCACTTGTCGTGTCACAGAGCAATTATTGAGTACTTGAAACTAAATCTGACTCAAATTAGTCCCAATATTTCAACAATAGAATATGATTGATCCTCCTCCGCTCTTATGTAAGAGAAGAAAAAACGATGATTCTATTGAAAAGTTGAACCGGAGGTTAATGGGAAAATCGATGTTGGGGAATGGAGGAAGAAGAAAATGGTTGTATTGCCTTTAAAACGTTGAAAAATTGAATAAAGACAGTCGAGAGATATAGCTGGCAGCGATGTACTAAGCTAGGCCTTCTTCTTCTTCTTCCTCGTACACTCGGCTGTCGTCTAAAAATGCTCACGAATATCCGGTCTTAACTTGTCGGAATTGAATCTCACATGTGAGACATTGTTACATAAAAAGCATGGAAGAAAATTACATAGAGAAGCTTTTTTGCCATTCTCTTTGGACATTGTTGAAATTGTATGTCATTTTTGGGCCTCCGGGGAAACTGTTTAAAAGGCTAATCCTTCGATTTTCCATCCACTTCAAACGGAGGAACAAAAACGGGGACAAGCCGATGTCGCGTGAACGCACTTCAAGGACAAACTGGAAAGCACTTTGGGTAGAATATTGACGAATATGTTCGTGTAACTGATGGGTTTTAAGCCTGGTTCTTTTAAAATTATGTAAGGATTTAGGCCTGTTCGTATTTTTGTGGACTCCGCATTTTTCAATAGTTATCATTATGCAATTATTTCAGTATAATTCTGTTTTTTTTTCACATTCCGTCAGGGTTGTTTTCATTCATTTTGAAACTATGAACTTTTCAGGCACCATCATCTAGAATAATTCCTTCCAAGTGACTATTTTAAACATATTTTTAATGAAGGAAGAACGTCAGCAATTTGTTCTTAGAATGACTCCCCAAACTTGATCCATTCATTCTTTACTTACCCGACAATTTATGGAGATATTCTCCTCAGCAGTGACTCCGATGATCTGGTCGACGGATTGACTCGCGCAGGTCGGGGCATCTGAAAGTACGAATCAATGTTATACTCTGTACAATTATTGGTTTTTGGAGCATAACTAATAGAGTTGCTTCATAAAAGCCTCTCGGCTAAATGAAGGGCTTCTAAATGCAAGGCTGTTTGGAAGTAGCCTTTATAGACGGAACGTGGACTTTTGTTATAAAGGCTTAATCATAGGTGAATAGCAGCCGCTATTCCACTATTTATAACAGTTGATAAAGACTTCTTCTAGCCTTTTCACCTATATTTTGTGTTTGATTTTCGCAGCCAACTTTCCAATCGACAAAAGGAACCGGTTTTCCTTGGATTGAAAGAAAGGCCGCTTTCGACTGCCAGCAGCAGCAGCTAGCGCATATTATTAACGAACTCAGCTCAGCTTCATCTTCGCTCGCACATCTCGGTCGCTCAGGGCGACTCGTATGCTAGCTGCCAATCCATACCCAGCATTGGAACGGTAAATAAAAATGCAGGGGTTATAATCAGAACGGAGGCAATTTGCTGCCAAGGAAAATATAATAATAAAGGCGTCCATTTTATGCAAAATCCTTGCACAGGTGCGTGTGGGTGTACCAACTACGTGCTGTGCAAAAATAGTTTTACTTTTTGATGACTTGCATGTATGCAAAACCCCTTTTTCTTCTCAAGATGAGGACGACAAAAGTTTTCTCTGATGAGCATAATTAATTTTCATCAGAGGCTGAGCTTTCAAGTCTCATCAAAATTGCTGCTGCTCAGCTTTATGGAGTGTTTTTGCAAGGGGAAGGAAGAAAAAAAGCTTCTTCTACTCATGTGCTCCTTATTAAAGTATAAACACGGGATTGTTCATGGAAACAAAGGAGAATATTTCATTTTAAAGTAAATACAAGAGAGCATGTTTCCTTTTCTCAAGATTTAAAGCCTCGTTTTGATATCTGCCTTAGGGTAACAATCGTTTTTATCGAATAGCTGCAGGAAAGAGAGAAGCCGGCGGTGGCACCTTTTCTTCTCCTCCTCGTGTTATTGAGCACTTGCTACAAAGGAGTCACCGGCAGCAAGCAAGCCACTGCAGCGTCAAATTAATTCAAAGCACTGCGGATATCTGAGACGGAGTCAAGCGGGGGTGGCTACAGCGGTGAGAAAACATAATATTGAAAGAGGGGATTTTTGGCAGGAGATGGCACAGTGGTGTTATATGGGGAATAAATGAAAGAGCAATTTATTCCATAAGATTGTCTGAGTATATAAACTGATTGCCCAGTGGATTAGTTTAACAATTTGAGTCTGGAGCCACTGTGAATTGAATCAAAAGGGGGAAGTTATACTACTCGATGAGAGGGAGGCTCAAGAGTTTCCTGGCGGAAAAACGGTGGAGAAGACGAGATAAGGCTCTATTTAGACGGACAAAAAAGTTAAAAATAGGGTAAAACTAGGCCACGCTTTATAACCGAATTTCCGCTCTCAAGAAAGTGGATTAGGGGTCGCGTGGATTCTTTACATCATTGTACGCCAGATGCTTTATGTGAAGAAGAAACGAGGCGAAAATACAATCTAAGGTTGTTGCAGATCTCACTACAACCATAAATCATGACTGGGAAAACGTTTGAAAATCCACCTTGGAAAGGTTTAGGAAATGGTTTAAAAGTACGCTTGATGCCGTTGCCAAAAATGAAGGAAGAGCGGAAACTTTTCATGATGATAAAGTAAGGAAAAAAGAGTCCTGAAGCTATAATGGGTAAGGGAAGTTTAAAAGAGAACCTTGTTGAGAGTTTAGAATTAGTATGAATGAACCGCCTTTCATTATGATAATTACACATTTATAACACATATAAAAAGTTCTAAGCTCAAGTATGGTGGTGTACAAGGTCCTTAACCCGATTTTTTGCCTCTCCTTATCTCTCTCTCTTTCGACCATTTTCATGCTCTTTTCTCTTTCAGCACAAAAAGAGGCTTCAATATCTTCCTCACAACCCCCTTTTGCACCAAGTCTGTTTTTGCGCCCTTACAGTGGGTTTCATGGGATATAATGAGGCTAATATAAGACCACTGTGAGTGTAGTGCAGTCTAACACGAACCCACTGTTCTGTCCCCGTTTTCTCGCACTCACTCAAAAACACATTTTCCACATGGGAGAGTTGTGAAAAAGAAACAAACACTCCGTTCGTTCGTTCATCTGCACAGGAAGCAGCAGAGAGAGGAGAAAAGAGTTTTGTGTGTTATACACTGAAGCAACAAAGCTATTACAAGGCTTAAAAGGAGGAGAGGAACCTGTTGGCCTAATGAGGAATTATGACCCTCCGGAGGCAGCTTTCTAGGTTAAAAAGGGGGTCCATCAAGGAAACAGGAAGAAGATGCTTTCGTCGCCAGAGGTGAAGAAGGTTATTAGCGTGTTTAAAATACATGCATGGAATGTGTCGGTTCCTATTAATAATAGAAAGTAGAGAGTCAATTAATGCGGCGAGCGTACGATGTGTACAAAGGAAATGGGAAAAATGGAGGGAGCGGAAATAGGAAAGGCTGATTAATTGGTTTGCCAAAGGATTCGGTTTCAATGAATGGAGAGAAGAAGGCTTTTATGTGGTTTGGTGTTTCGGCAGCCTGTTTTATGTGGACTTTGTACTTGATATTGCTCCGAAAATATGCCTATTGTCTGCACGTTAAACTAGGCCTTGTCATTGTTTAAATTCCTTTCTCATCTTGGAACCACAATTTCCTCTCTGTTCTATTATTAGCCACTGCCATGGAGATGTTATAAGAAGACATCTATGGGTTATATACTCATTATACCGACAAAAACAGAGCGGCGCGGTGAAACAATGGTAGCAAGGACAGGAAATTACAAACTGGGGATAAATGGGAAAATTCGCTTCCGCATTTTCGGCTGAAAGTGCAAGAAAGTTGTTTTCTTTCTTGCAGCCTTGGGGGGTCTTTTTCAAGGTGAAATAATGGCTAAAGTACGAAACTGCGGCTGCATGTTTCTATATATTGCTGGTCACAAAATTAAGCTGGAAGACGATTTATTGTATTGCGGTTTTGTTCGCAAAAAGAATTTGGATGAATATTTTGTAAGTACAAATATGCCAGAGAGACAAATATACATTTTTAAAAGTTCCTCTTTTTTCTAGACAACCAGTTGCAAAATATCCTAAGAATAATAATATTCATGTACACCATACTCTAAATGTCAAATAAAGTATTTATATTTTCAACCTGCGCACACATTACTTGATCCTGAGTACGTTATGGTATACTTTACTAACCTAGCTCAGAGATAAAGTGCTGAAATGCGCATGACCTAAAAGAAACTAGGCCCCAGCAAATGAAGTAAAGCCTGATGGCGCCATCTGTGAACGTCACCAAAAAACGCGGTTGAACGTTCCTACGGAATGTAGTATGGCTCAATGCCAGCCGCAACAAAAAGATATAAGTTCTACTTACACATGATCTTGAGCGGGACCTTGTTGCTCTCCCCACTCCCCTCACTGTTGGTCGCCTTGCAAGCGTAGTTTCCGAGCGCCGCCTTCTTCACGCCCTGCAGGACCAGACTCTGGGTGCTCATGATCACGCCTTTGGAGGCATCGGGTTGAAGGAGCTGACCCTGGAAGGGTACAAGAGAGAAACACAAGTATTATACGATTCTAAAGAGTTTGGTTTAGATTGCCATAACTAGATGTTACATCAGCTAGTTATGATAAAATGTCCATATGCCATGTATATATGGGATAATGTCACTAAACAGCCAGCTTAAGGTTGCCAAACAGTAGAGTATTCTGTATATGATGATGTTGCACTTCTGCCTGTAAAATGTGTCCATTGTGTTCAGTTATGAAGGTCATTATTTTCCCAGCCTTTCAAGGACTCTGCATTGAAAATGCATTTGTTTAGTCTGCCTTCACTCTTTTAAAACAAAAATGCTGGTTTTCAAAAGAGCAGGATCTATTTTTTTCTACCAAGGTTTGTTTGCAATATGAAAAGTTATGTGGACTCTGAAGACTGAAGTCTAGAAAATGGAGAATGAATTGTGGTAATATGAAAAAGTGAGGGTGGATTTGATTTCACCGGTCAAGAGTTGTTTAATCTCCCACCTTTTGTAAATAGGATCCTCAAAAACAGAACAAAGTATTTCATTGAACAACCAGAGGAATTTAATTAAAGCAAATGGTGTGTTGGAATGCATTTTTTTCGTATAACAAAACCGGGTGTAAATTGTAGCCTCGAAATGAACCGAAAGCATGAGACCGGTTAACAGTGGTGGAAAAAATGTGTCTCTCCAGACTCATTTCTTATCTGCCTTGCAGTCTGCATTGCAGCACAAAAGGAATATAATGTTCAAAGTCAGAATTAAAAAAGGTAATTAAGAGCACTAAACAAAAAGATAGTTTGGAAGCACAATTACAGCTATTGATATACAAGTTCTTGTAAATTTAAAGTGTTATTATACATTAAAATTTGATTTGGCACAGTAGTAAAACTGGGAAGAATAAGTCTGTGTGGGAAAAAGTTTCTTTTGGGGCGGGTTCTGACACTTTTGACGGCCTTTATTATTAACCTCCACACATTGAAACAGACTCACTGTATTCTGAAAGAATTTGCCCAGAGAAAGGATAGTCTGTTACCATGAATTATATGCAGATAATGGTGCACAAAAGAGACTTTTCTGGCCCGGAACTCAAATGGGAATTTGGGAAAACAAATCTTAAATGTGGATGATGCCCTGTGGGCTTTTGGTACAAGGACGCTATCAAAGTTTTATTTGTCAAAGAAAATGCAAATTGTGTTCAAATATTTTATTCGTCTCTCCCCGATGGTAAATGCATCGAGCAAATATTTATTGCACAATGGATATACAGCGAACGCACAATAATAATTCATATGCATTTCGTTTAAAAAAACAATGAAACCATTGTAGCCTACCAAAAAGGAAATATTTTGCTTTCTTACGTAAGCCGATCGAATTGTGAAAAAACTTTTGCATACTATATATTTATTAGTAATATGTGTGTGTTACGTACATATTCCTGATTATATATCATATAACCCCCGATGTATCTTATACTCACGTTATGCAGCCACTCCAGCTTCAACCTCGGCGGATTCGCCCGCACGTCGCACTCAAAGTAGACGTCGTTGCCAGTCCGAATGTTGTCGCCATCAAGATTCTTCCCGAGACGGAGAGAGACCAGCGGAGAGTCTGAAAGAGCAAATAATATACATACATAAAATTGTATTTAAATTACTAACTTTAAACTACTTTATACCGTATTAGCAAAGGAAAAATAATGTTTGACATCCAGGATTAACAAAGTAGAAAACAATTGTTTGCATATATTTCTTAGAATGACTAATATCTCAAGTTTAGTATGTCATATTGCATGTGGAAGACAACCAGACAAACCTTTAATTCCTTTTTTCAATGTAATCTTCTCGTACTTCTTTTGAGATCTCTGATAAAGACAACTCTTTGATTGAGACCTTTGGTCGAGTACGAGAAACTTTGTTGAAGAAAGACTCGCGCTAATGAGAAAGTCAAAAAGGTCTTAGACAGCATGAGAATAAGTTCTTGCTTTTCACCATTTTTAGGGACCCCGATGAAGAGAAAGCTATTAACGGAAACCGTCAGAAAAGTTTGAGGAGATTCTTAGATCCAATATCTCAAGTATGATGTTTTTTCGGGGTTGCTCTTGCTGTCACCACTTGACAGTGGGGGAGGGAGGGAAAGTACAAAACAATCTGATATGACAGTAGATCCATATCCCAAATTAAGGAATTTATCCTCCCCCGTCCTGTGCAAAATATACAATCGCATAAATTGGGTCTATTTGCTCACAAAGATTTACCATTCCGCCGCTAATGTCTAGGGCGTGTTTATACATTTGCATAGGAATACAGAGAATAGCTTCTTCCTCAGCCGTGATAATAAAGCTTTCTAATCCAGTATTCTGAAAACCCATTGCAGAGTGTTTTATATTTATGCCAAGAACAAAGAAGGAATATAACATAATAGATCCGCCATTTGCGGGTTTTTGCCTCCCTCTCTGCTGACTGTTGTCGTATATTGCCAATAGTCCCGGGGATACCAATTACTGGCAATAGAATTCATTACCCAGATAAGGCATCTTAACTTCTCTTTCCCCCAATGGAAGTTCTAAGTATATGCTTGCTTTTGCCTATACTTTGGTCACCACTGAAGTAACTTCCCCCCATGAATAGGAACAAAGTTTCACTATCATATTGGCGAATCTATCGGGAACACCAACCAACTTTTCAGAGACAGACAATAAATCAAGTCTGAGTGTATGTACAATATACACGTTTGTTTACCGCTGATGAATTGTTGTTATATCATCATCATCATTAACGACTTAATGATCTCTCTCGTTCATTGTCTAAAACGCCCATGATTACTCTTAATCCCGTATGATGATGTAGTTATGATAATGATGTAATTATCGTCATTAATGCACCTTCAAACGTTTAGGGTGAGTTATTATGAGTTGTCAAGGACACGCAGTTGACAGCAATATCGTCGTAATCACATCCAGGCACGTTTGATTTTGGGTGTGGAGAAGAGTCCTAATCATGTTATATTGTATGCGGATTGGTGTGTGTATTAATGAAGGGAATATCTGAATACTCCCTGCTACTCAATGACAGACGGATGCGTATTTGAGTGAGGGGCAGGGATGCCATTATGTGTAAAAAAATCAAATATACACATTGAAACATTGAAAGATAAAATATATATCACTATTAATTCAATCAACAGATGGTGACTCTACAGTTCACATCACCGAAGCAATGACTTGTAAAACATTGTTTAATAATGTGAGTATTAATGCATATGGCAACCCTAATAAGAACAATAGCTCTATGGGGTACGCCCGCCTATCGCCTTCCATTCAAGTCTGGAGAATGTGATTGGGATTATCCTACTTTTTACGCACAAGGCATGTGTTGATGTCTATACAAAATTCCTTGGAAGAACTAAGATATAATAAAATATGCATACAATATTGTAGAGCACTGGCATCCTGGTAAAATACACCCATAACCCTGGAGAATATTTATCAGGTGTTTTGACCAAAAGGTTTTAAACGTTGTAGAGTAACAGTACAGATAATCCCCCTTTATAATAACCCTAACCCAAGGCTGTCAACCAGCGTATTAACAGGTTTGTTTATACAACCAGATAAGGACAGTATAAACAGTATAAACCCTTTCCCCCCTCACCTTACTGCCTTACAAAACAGTCCCCTGTAAGCGACAGCAGCAACAGAATAAAAAAGTTTTTGTCCCCCTCTTTTGACAACTCTTCTTCGCCACAACAAGGTCTTCCGCCTCCGTTGGTGTCACTGCCAATAACAAATGCTTCCGTTTGAGGAAACAACAATAACAGCAGCAGCAATACAAACCCTCTTAAAGGCCACACTGATTTACAACTGCTATGAATGTATTCAAGTGCGGAACTGAATTGAAATAGCCTTTTGCCTTGGGAGAGACAGAATAGCCTTTTATGAAACAAGCTCTTTATTAGAGTAGAAAGTTTTACCACCGTTTCTTATATGCTTTTCCTGGGTGACCCAGATCAAGCAATGTAGCACAAAGTAGATAAGGCCAAACAGGATAAAATATTCGCTCTCATTTAAAGTCTTTGGGAAGGAGGAAAGTTTTCTTGCCAGATGGTTTGCTGCTTACTTCAGGGTAGCCAGACTCACATATTCATTTAGTATTAAGTAATTAAGTCTTTAGCTAGTTCTTGACCTCTTTTCATTGAAATGGCAGCCCTGATGTTTCATTCCTGGCACGTCCACAACATTTGACGAATCAGCTCATCAAGCCCAAAAAAGACTTACTTTCACTCTGAGATATGTTTTTGTACTGACCAGACATGCAATTCATCACTCTTTCTTATACATCTTGCTACTTTGCTCATTATTAATAAAATGTAATGTTAACTCACAGTGCACTTGTAGGTTCCACTGATCCTCCATGGCAATGTTCCTCAGCGCGAGATTCTCCGCTCTGCACGTCAGGTATCGGCCGTCGTCCTCAATACTCGGCGTGAACCGGAGCGTGCTCTTGGACACGCCATTATGATGGGACTGAAATGAGACCATATTCGAATTTCCCGCCATTATTTGAATTCCTTTTGGACTCACCTCGTCATGTCCTGACACAGCCCTCGACCCGAGCAGCCAGGTGAGCTTCGGTGGTGGGTAGCCGCCCAACGCCTGGCACATGACTTCGAGGGGCTTTCCCGCCGATACGAACAAAGGCTTGGCCAGGATAACGAGCGAGGTCGGTTTCACTGTGGACAGAAAATAAGCATGGTAAGGATGGCACAGTGGTTTGCTAAGAGGGAAAATATATACACGGTAGTTTAATTCGTTATGTTGGGTCTCTGTTTAAAACTTTTTAAACAAATATAATCAGGGTGTATTCTGTCGTCAAATAATTAATCCTTTGCAAAATTGCATCTTGCCACGACAAAAGCTCTTTAAAATCCCAGCTCGAAGTTTTTGTTAGTCAAACAGGTCTTGAGGGACAGCCAGACAGACAACGGACAATGCATGTTACCCAGAGTTGAAAAATGAATGTCCATGGGATTGCATCCATTAGCTAATGGCTCTCTTTTGCTAAAGAACCTTTTTACCTTTTTTGAAGACTGGCAAGGGTGGTGGGGGAAAGTTCGATATTTTTGACGCCGTTCTACAACTTCATAGAGAGATAGTGTGATGACAAGAATTCGATAGAGAAAAGTGAAGGACTGACGAAAAGAAGGAAGAAGTTCAAGGCTTCTGGGGAGGAAACTTTTCGATCTCTCTCCCTCTCTCTTTCTCTCTCTCCGTCCAAAAAGATCCTTAAAAGAGCAACAAAGTTTTTCAGGAATGTGTCGTCGGCTCCGACACTTCTCCTCCTCCTCACTTTATCTTCTGTCGATAGATTCGATGAGGAATTCCATGCATGGACTTGTCATTTCCACTGACGTACAAGTATTAGGTAGAGGAGTTTATAACTCTGTGGCCGTGTATGTCCTTTCATTTCGTCACCACAACTCTAGCCAGAGTATCTCTGAGTAAGAAGAAAGATGGCGGAGGGAAAAAGTTTTGTCTCTCGTGTGAGCCTGAGGGCCATCTTCTTGGAGGTTTAGTCCTCGGAGACATACATTAGCCCCGAGTAGGGCTTCTCCAGGTCACCACTTTGATAAAATTGTACTCCTTGTTCATGTATGCAAGTAGGTAATGAGTTTCGAGACTTGTCTCCGGGGCTGGTGAGTGAGTAGAGAGACATGAAGTGTATTGAAACCCCTCCCTGCTAAACTTGTAGTGTTAGAAGAGGGCTTGAGCTACTTTTTGCACCTTCTGCTAAAACTTCCTTTTTGGCGCAATGGACGGATTGTTATTAGCCATCTTGTACTTCAATGTTATTAACAAAGATAACATTGTCTCAACGAGGAAAAGTGGTCTTCTTATGGAATTAAATTAAGTCTGCGGGGTTTTGAAGTCTGTCTCTGTTTGAAGATTAGGAATCAATCCTGCGTGAAGATTATATAAACAACAAACAGAGCTGAAAAAAGTGACTAACGAACCGTTTTGTAGAGCAACAAACTGGATACAAACGAGGCCTTCTTTTGAAGTTCGATCTATTTAAAAGGCTTCATTCTCTTACACAACCTGCAGATATGAACTTTTGAATGTACCAAGGAGCAATTTTGTCAAACTTTCTTCTGTATTGACATTACCCCCACTTCATTTTCTAAGAAATGATAAAACACACTGTGTGCAAAAAGAAAGGACTTTTCATTCCATCTACTAAACTATATTACTATTGACATACTGAAAACCGTCCGCAGAAAGGACCCCGAAACCAATTTGTAATATGGTGAAATGAAATTAGTTCCATGTGGAAATAATAAATTCAATAAAAAGACTGAGGGCCATATTCAAGGCTGCTGCACATAACGATATACAGTGAATGTAACTACTGAGGAGAAAGACCTTGAAAGATGAAAATGAGCCCTTCACTACCACACTTTTCCTTCTTCTTCCCGCCTCTCTCTCCCACACTTCATTCCCTTTTCTTCTTCTTCTCTTTCTTGGGCAAATGCCAAATATGCTTGTCGCTGAGTGACTTTGCGATTAGGGATTACCGGGGGAATGTTGAGTATGTGCTACACCGTTATGCCATTTTTACCGCTATTCTTCTTCAACTCATATAAACAGCTTATAAGACGGGTATATGAAAATGCATAATAAACCATTTTTACAATTTCAATGATGAAACTGACAGAAAGAGGTGAAATACTCACAGTTTAGCACCAGTTTCACAACTCTGGTCACTGGATTGGTCATGTTGGTGTTTGTCGCCCTGCACGTGAACTTCTTTCCCAGGTCGGACCTCTGCAGCCCGCTGTAAACCATCTCATTGACGATGACGCCGTTGCGGGTGACCTGGTCGCTGGAGTCGAACAGAATGCCCTCCTTCCACCAGGTGACCTTGGGCAAGGGGACTCCTGGAAATTGATAAGTTCATAAATGTCACTTTTAAGATGTTTCAATCAAAATTGTAATAACAGTGGTGAAGTTCAGTTTTAATTTGCCAATTAGCCTAATGAATGGCTATTTTGAGACAATGATTGTACGTTTCTAACAATATTTATAAAAGGTTAACTGCAAATTGATCTTACTAAAATAGCAACAATATCTAAGGTGGCATAAAGTCCGGTTATAGATTAACAATACTAACTTTGAAATGTTAAAAGAAGTTGACAATTTCGAAACAGTTTTCATGTATTGCACACATGCACATTTCGTACTACATCCTTAACTGGAAACAACACATTTTTTCATTTAATAAACATAATTAACTCATATCCATATAGTTATAAATTGCGTGTAATAATGCTATAAAGTATATTATCCCACCTCCAGTAACTTCACATCTGAGTACCAGGTCTTGGTCGATTTCATACGGCCCAGCATCCAGTCCACGGATCTCGCGGCCATCAATGTTACGGATTATGGGAGGGTTCGGTGGGACTGAAATGGAAAGAAAAGGTTTATTATATTGAACTTGTATTGTCTTTTATTGCAGAATATGTCTTCGGTTTACACACTCTCCGCAATATATTCATAATTTTCTTGCTAATCCATGAAAGTTGAAGCAGGATTTAATATGCAACTGAATAGGTGTACTGCACTATTTGTAACGCACAAACGTTTTTATATAAAATTTCCTCTAGTTTTCCTTGTAGACAGTGACGTTATTAACAACTTTAGTTAATGCATCCATATTTTTGTTACTTTTACTTTCTTGAAAACAATAAACATAACGATGAAAATACTTAAAACTGCTGGAAACATAATGTTAAAGGCAAAATTCTGTACAAGTTAGGTTCCTAACTATTGAACATAAAATCTTTTTTACAGAAGCTAACTTTTAGTTACGGGTAAAGTTTAATGCAAATGAATAATGCTACTCAAGTTACAGTTGCCAGGTAAATACCAAAACACCGATACGGATCTGTTCTCCTCTGTATAATTGAATATTGGAAACGGAAAGTACAAGTGGAAGATAAGGGTTGCGGACAAATTAATTACTCGACAACAAAGCATCTGTTTTAAAATCGTAAAATGATACAGAACGCCAATCACATAAATGTTAAAACGATAAAAACGTCACTTGAACTTTTACTATACGTCAAAAATGCAATGAAGCTGCCAAAGACTGCTGGAATATATATTAGATCACTCTCCAGAAAAGTTCTTTAAAAAGCATTCAACAAGTTTTTCCCAGGTAAAAATAATTTATCGGAAAGTTTTCCTTCTCTCTCTCTTTTCAGGCTTCCTCCACTTCCTGGTGACTTTTATATATCTGGAAAGTTTCCGTTTAGCTTCTGGCTTCTTCTTCACTGCAGTGCATAATCTCATTTACTGTACGGCAATGTCTAAAGTAGGGAGGCTCTTGATACTAAAGTAGGTTTAAAGTTGTTTTGCTGGCACAATTGCTATCTTTCTTTTGTGTACAAGACTCCTTTTGTCAAAAATTAATCTGCTTTTGTTAAAAGGGATGGTAATGCAATTGTAAACATTATATGTTTTATATTGTACACAATGGATGAATCCATATATGCAAAAATGAGGCAATTGAAATATCAGGTTTCCCTAAGGAAACTATGCCTAAACTGAATCGTATTACCTAAAAGATACCTTACAAAAACAACCATTCCAAATCTGTGCATCTCTTTTAAGCCTTCATTCAAATTCCTACTATGGAGAACTCGTCTCGCCTAATCCTAATCAAGGCGCATCTGAGCCCACACCACAAAATCGGTTTGTCAGTCTACCTATTACTCCATAGCCACACTACATAAGTCTTCATATGCAATAAATATCTTAAGAATTAATAGGTTCCATCAAGACATAAGGTAAGGGCTTCTCAATTCCAAGTGGTGAGTTTCAATTCCAAAAATATTGCCCTTATATGTCATCCATAAGATAAATAACATTTTTATCAACAGTTTACATGTTAGTCACAGTGCTGATTCCTATGTATATAAGACTCAACGTTTCTTAGTCATGCAATCTAATTTTACCGTTCTTATGTCATTTATCCCCGGCCTAATTGCGTGGGCTTCTGTGACCACAGAATCCTTTTTTCCTCCTCCTATCTCTAGAGTCTAGATACGAATGTAAAACAACTCTTTGATGATTACAGACGTCCCTCGAATTATCTTCTGGACGTACATATTGATGCACTAAAACCACGCAATGTCTCAAAGGAGTCGTTTGTTTTTGGCAAGTTAATACTCGACCAACTTCATTTATAATTCATGCCTCACAATGTCGTAAGCATGACTTGGCTATATATTGATGCTTTCAAATTAACTACTATTCTGTCTATAGTATATTTGTACCATTGAGAAGCAATAACATTGAAACCCGAACCCGGATACATTCCGGAGAAAAACGCGGCTCAGCCACAAATGAAATTTGAGCTGACAATGTCGCTTCCATCCACTCCAAAAATATAAGAAAGTAACACAATATCCAGTCTAAGGAATAGAGTGCATTATTATATTGCCTTGACTTTCTGTTTGTCCTCCAAACGGCAACAAAAAGGAGTCCCATTTTGTGTAAGAAAAAGCCACTTCCGTGATTGAAAGTGCATCCAATGTACGGAGAAGGAGAGCTAAAAAGGATTTATCCTCCGTTTGACCTGCCTAAGATACACAAAACTTATAGCTGCAATAACCTTCGTTGCATTGCGCAGTTGGGGGTTTGCAATTTCTTTACTTACAGATTAGACCGTTGCAGTGCAATATAATCGAGTATATATAATGTCATTTTTACGTAACTGCTCTTTTTTGTAGTATACAAGGTGATTCATTGAACACTAGCACCTTAAAACAAATATTATGCTGGCAAGTGTATATTTTAGTGTATGTGTAGATAGTGCTCCTTAGCCCTTGTGTAAAGGACCAGTTTTATAGCCCCACCCTGTACATCAGATCTTATCTCTACTCACCGACAATGCTGAGGTTGAGTTTGACATTCTTTGTTGGCGAATTCCGATAATCGACGCGGCATCGGTAGATCCCCTCATCCTGTAAAACATAAGCAAAAACGGGGTTATACACACTTCTTCTTGAGGGAGGAGGATAAGATGCCAAGAGGGAAATTGTGGAGGAGCTCAATGCCGCCCTACTTTGGTGACCCATATTGACGGCCAAAGGGGAGGGAAGAAGGGAAATCAAAGAGAAAGTAATCTTGAGACCTTGTTTCCGTCACTTAATTTTGCGTCCGCCTTCTTCTTACCCCGACGAAACAGAAGCTTGTAAATGTGTTTATTAGATGCATTTTCACGCAAAGTAAGGTATAACTTGCATAATAATGCTAAACGTTCTTCAGGTTTAGCTAATTTTCATATCTCGTCGGGTGTTACAACGGCCAATGCATTAATTATAACATCATACGTACCGATATCTTGAGCTTCTCCACGATGAGGCTATTCGGACTGGACTGAGTTCTGAACGAGCTCCGCTTTCCCAGTGAGGAGGACTCAGCCCAGTGGGAGGCCTCATTCAGCGGCTTGCCACGGACATCGAGGCTGGAAAATGTAATGAGGTCACCCAGCCAAAAAAATCGCCTGAAATTTTGCTTATTAATTCGAACTTCAGTGAGGCTTGCGTTTTGCTCTGCAGAATCAACTGAAAGTGGCTGAGTGGTTTTTTCAGCAACTCTCAGCTGCTCTTGTGTAGTGTTCCCTCAGCTATGGATTGTCTGAATGCCTCTTACACTCAGGTGAATTGCTCTAAAATTCAGCCATTCTTCCGCGGAAGAAAAATTTGTCTGAAATTGCTCTTAATCAGCAAAATTTCAGGCGATTTTTTTGGCTGGGCATTTATTAGAATGTAATAACGTCACCTATATTGAAATAGAAGCAAAGTAATTGATTAGAGTGTAACTGACATCTTATGAATCGAATGCCTACTTGATAACAACCTAGCCCCATTACAAAACTATACAATCAAAAATGAGGACTTAGCCTTACAACCAGGTCATTTTGCCTTTGTCGTGGTTTAACTCACCTGTACATTGGCTTTGTTGCCTCATCCTTGAACCACAAGACTAGATAGACGTCGTCATGAGCGTCCTCGGGGAGAATGTCACAGGGAAGCTCAGCGCTGCCACCCAGCACGGCGGTCACATCTCGGACAGGAACTGGAAGATCAAAAGAGAATTTATATTAGTTTCATGATAGAATATATTTTATTAAAACACTGTCTCTTATGTATTTTGGACTAAATTTTTGTATCTGCTTATGAAAGGTTTCTGATAATATTGAAGGATTTATGTTGCATAAAAGCCGGATATGTATTGATTTTATATTGCTGACCAAGCCGTATTATGATTCATCCATTGAAAGCTTCTGATTTATTGGTTTTCTGACAAGGAGTTATGAAAAATTCTACAGACGTAATCATTTTTTTCTCTACTTATATAACCAAATAACCACATGTCTAAATGCTTTGTCATTAAAACAGTTTCAATTTTACTAGAGCTACTACAGCATTGTTGTCCCAGAGAGAATAAACCCCATTTCAGGGTGCATTATTTCTTGTTTACCAATGGGCTTGAGAAAGTTTTTAACCTATATAATACAAAGACAACACAACAGAGACCCACTTTTGTTCCATTCAAAAACTTTAATGACAATTCTGACACAATTTCAGTGTCCCATATTTCAAACTCTCACTTTTCAATAAAATCATTCTTCATTTTCCTTTCATTCATCCGTCAAATATCGAGCAAAAATGAGAATACAAAAATGCAAAAAGTTGTACAAAATATGACGCATTTCTGCATATCGTACAACTTTTATGCCATTTAATTGCAGAATGAAACGTCATAAGTAAACTTTATCGAGTTCTTCTTCTCCTTTTGGGTCGTTAATTCTAAATAATATTTCCCTCGTCGAGTGATTTTCGCTGACATTGGCAGAAATGTCTTTGAATATCTCGTGATAAAATCCAATATGATGATATTCTCTTCCAGCCAATTTCCATTATTTCCCCTCCTTCTTCTACCTTCAAAACAGAGGATTTGGCTTTTCTCTATTTCGACTGGGGATGACTTTTATTGCCATGGTGGCTGACAAACATTATAGGGATCCTTTCTAGAGCAGGCCATGTGACAGTGCAGTGGGAATGGTAGGGTTGCCATATTTTATTTATTACTATTAAAATTAAGAAAACAATATCAGTTAATGAACAGAGATTAGACTGAATTCAGATATGTGTTAGAGTTACACTGAAATAACAGTTTATTCATTGTATAAACTGGCAACCCTGTGCATGAATGGGTATTTCCAGGAATCTGGGTTGCCTTTAATGATGCAATCACCCTATTTTCTAAAATGTACTAAAAGTTTTTATTGGCCTAAAAAGAAAGTTGTTTTAAAAAGATGCTAATCGCATATAGAGAAAAGAAAGTTTAATTTTCGTTTGCCAGTAAGTTCGTTTATACGAAAAGCATTCTGGCATAATAACGCCATTTAACGCTTCTCCACAAGTTGGTTGTATATAATTATATGGGGAAACTTTTATTTGTGAAATTCAAATGCTTGAAAATAGCCATAACAAGGATCTGGACTTTGCGTTCGCAATACAACTCTCAAGGTGACATTAAAGACCTGACATTCATGCCATTTAAAACACCGATTTTAAAGGCCATAATTACATACAAATATTATTTACTTTTAATATGACATTTGTTGGTATTATTGATGCAAATGCAAAGATGCATGCATTGACCAATTAATTTTATAAAGGCATAAATGACAAAAGTGTTTTCCTGGTTTGTAAATTCTACTTTCCTTGGCATTGTATAATAATTATGTTGCTCAAACACTCAGACATTATTTAGGTCTACTCAGACAATGTGTCATTCTTCTTTCAATGCCAATAATCCTTATTCTTTCAGACAAAATTCTCATATTTCACTGAAATGCTAATGTCCAGTCCAATTTGAATCTTTGAACTCCACATTGATCTTGGTTTCTAAAACATCCTTGACCCCGACAGACAATTGTTTGGTAAACCAATCTCTTGACCGTAAAAACTTTTTCTGACTGTTTGCGCAGAATTTAATTTGAAAACACGGTGGTGTGGCTAAAAGAACTCAACAAAACTTCTTTGGGGTAGTTGTGTTCACTGACCTTTCAGTTTAGCATCGAACGTACCCTGCTGTGAGAAAACTTATTTATTCATCTTTCCCTTCCAATCGTCGTCGATGCCTTGACACAAAAGTTCCCTTTTCCACCTCATAAAATATTCTATATTTATTCTGAAAGGTGAAATGGGGAATAGAGCGATTTAGGCATAAAAGGATATTACTTTTTAAAAGTAATTTACGGGTTTCTCTCAGAATAACCAAAATATCTTGGTTAAAGTAACTCGTAATTCAAAAAAGTAATTTAACCTTCCCTGGAATACCTTTAAAAGGCCATGGTGATGACACAAAGCCAATGAAGAAGAACTCGTTTCTGCCTTTCTTCCCTTTCCGGTTCGCTTAAAACCGACTCGAAATCACTCGACCGGGGATAAGAAACGGCGCGAAAGTGTGAAAGTGGGCTGACTGAAAATGAGCCCGTTATAAGTCCTAAAAGGATTTATAATACAGTCAAAGGTGCTAATCCTGTCTAGATGTACCTTTTTAATGCACTCTGTCTGAAAATAGCCAAATCTACTCTGATTCCTCTCCCATCTCGACTCACTTTCCTTTTAACCTTGATGTTGATTGAGCCCTATTCAAAGAAAGTGAAGAGTTAGTGTGTACGCTTCTAATACGAAATAATCAGCTCGACTGTTTCTTATGAACGAATATGCTGTGTAAGCTAATCAGAGTAGAACGTAATAGGATGGCCTCCAAATTTGTTAAGAAGTCCTGCTTATTGATTTCGTAATAACTAAGAAGCATTTGTATCCGGTTCTTTTTTCATTATCTTTCAGTTAGAGAAGGGTATCTGAGAGATGAAATACAAACTATTAAACTATTTCCTTTGTGTGTAAGACATTAAACTTACCTTTTTCCATTTTAAGGGCAAAAGATAAAAGTGGCCTTTCCCTGTCGTTATTTGGTACTTTGACATAATGAAACTATTTCCTTTTTTGTAATTGCAATACATGAAAGTTACCCTTTTCCCTCTTAAATATAAAGATGGCCTTTTCAGACAGCATTAAAAATGATTTAACTAGTTCAAAACTACATTTTCTGTCTTTTCCTAATGAACTGTCATTGGTAATGACGTCAAAGTTAGTGCAATTTAATTACTGCCTTTAAAATAGTATCAGATCCTTTCGTTTTGAAATGTGAATATGTTCATTGGATGAGTCTCCAAAAGGATTCCCCGCAGTGCCATAAAGACGTCTTGAACTCCATTTTTACACAATTATTAAAATGGGGAAGAGAAGGAAGGGGATGGAAAAAGCTCAAGTCGCATCTGTTGAGCTCAATTTCTAAAACAGGCTGAAACCAATGCCCAGTAATAATAACTATCTAAAGGACAGGTAGACAATTATCTGAAAGTGTATTGACATGATAGTGTAACGATTAAGTCTTGATTTTTAAATAATTTCTACAAATAGGACTGTTTTAGGAACCGTACTCCCGTTCGAAAGTCCATCATGAGCAGACTTCCACTTTTAACCCCGCCGCATTTTTATGGGGTCATTTCAAGTCTGGAGAAGAAGAAGAAGAAACCTCTTTATTGCAGCTGAGAAAGCTGAAGAAGAAGAAGAATAACCGACTTCGATACCAAAGCTGACTCGCCATTATTCAAGAAAAAAGAAGTGATGCTAGGGTGTGGGAATGAGTGGGAATAAAATTGGACTATGAGGGAGAGAAAACGATGTCGATTGAGCACTGGAAGCATTTTGCTTGCATCATATGTGTGCAATTTCTGAAGACATTATCCTGTGTTGTGTGTTCTGTTTAAAAGTGCAGAGTGGGCTCATGTTTTACAGTGTGTAGGAAAGCATATAAAACTTGCGTAAACAGGAAAATACATTATGCGAAAGTGCCATAAGCTTAAATTATAATATTCCATTACAGTGCGTAAAAACTACTCTGGAATTCGCAAGTAATGCTTAGTTACGCTCTACCACTTAAAGAAACCGTCCAATAGAAATACATTCCAGCAATAGACCGTGTAATTCTCCTAATAACAGGCTTGCCTTCGTTCGTTTTCGCACGTGCTCGAAAAGAAAATCCGCTTTTACAACATTTTGAGTGCCTTGAAAGTTAAAGAAGCACTCTCGCCCATTGCAAATACACACCGTTTTTGCAAATACAGAGCAAAATGTGAATAATGTATTAAAATGACCTTCTTTTTAGCATGTGTTTACTTTTCGCCTGTTTAATACAGCCGTCTTTTTACGAGTTTCTTCTACCTTTGCCTCAAGAATGCATTTAATTCTCACTACTTTTTAAAAGTCTTTCTTGTCGTCGTCTCCCCCGAGTAGTTTTCTTTTTCAACACACATACTTGATCTCTCTTTGGGGTGCCATTAGCGACCGGAATATACGTGTAAAACGGGTTAAAACAAGCTCATTTAAGCCCTTAAGTAAGGTTAGCTCTCATTACACACCTATGCCCAGAAGCAGAAACAAGTCATGTCACCGGTCTTGTAACCCCACAGAATATATTGAACTCAAAAGTATTTTCGCATTTCAAACCCGACTGGAAAACTTTATCATTGCAACCGCTTTAAACCGTCATTAGTCATTGCAGTCGGGTCTGCCTTTCGTTTTAAATAAAAAAAGAGTCATGGCTTTTCGCGTTCCTTGTAGAAGCGCCCATTTTTCTTTTTAAACCTTATCCCTTCTGGGGTCTCCGTCTTCGGACGTGATTAAAATAAGAAAACGAAGCGAGTGGTGTAAAAAGTTTCCGTTTTCCGGAGGCTGTGTTTTCCTCCTTCTTCCACTACGGAACGCCCCCTGGAGAAGTTATTGAACCGCGAAAACACGTTGAAATCAAGCCGAAAAGTAGCGTCATTTAAGAGGAGGGGGTAAATTGATAAATTGCCATGAAAATATCACGTTTGCTGCAATGATGTTTGAGAGTTTCTTTAATGTGGTCATTTTGCATTTTAATATTTTCGACCTCGTTTCAGCAGGCAGTTGGCTACTTGATGATAGTATGAGAGACAGCAGATACATAAACATAACTGGTCATGTCATTTCAAGGGAAAGCTTATGACAGAGAGAACCGTTAAAATGCAAAAAAAAGTTTATAGCATCGTTTACCATGATCATGTTAATAATCACTGCTCACCCAAAGCATAAGCAATACTGCCGACCACTCATATTCAATTCCTCTAACTCGTCCTTCATATCAAATGAAAATATCTTTGACTCCTTGCCAAAAACATATTTTTATTCGTTCTAGTTAGAGCTGCTGCTCGCATTGATGCGATGGAATTTATCCGCGTGTTTGAAAACCCAAAGAGAGCTCGTCATGTCATGGGGAGAAAGAGAGAGAGAGAAAGAAGAATATTATCACCGTCGTTTTTGCTGAAAGGTAAAAAACTTTCTCCTGACACTATGTGACATTATATGTGATGATGATTTCAAGGTTAATTGAACTTTTCTGCCCGATTCATATTTGACACTATGATTCTGTTTAAAACATGCTTCCTAGTTGTAACTGTCTTGCCGCGGGGCAATCGTATTTCCCAGAAGTCTTCTTCTCTTTCTCGCTCCCAGCAAATAGGTCGTTAAAATTATCTCTCCTCCTCCTTTCCCTTGTCGTCTCGAGATATTTTTATAGTATTTGCGCACAGCAAAATATTCTCTCTCTCTCTCTCTCTCTCCCGCAGAATTTAACCTCGCTAAATCATCTGACAGTTGACAGATATCTGTTTGGCTCAAGACGACGATGAGAGAGAATGAAAGAATGACTTTCGTCGTCAATAATAATCATAAAAATATTATGCTAACTCTTAAACGGACTCAAAAGTTTTGCCTCATTTAATATTATTTAGCCGCAATGTAATATGGTATGTGAATGAGTCATTAGCGCATGGCAGTAATTACCGTTTAGTCCTTTATGTGCTATGATAGTACGGACAAAACAGTAAATTGCTTACATTAAGCACTCAAAATTGGCATAGTACTCAAAACCATGCATGGTCTCTTCCCTGCCACTTCCTCATTGCTTTCTACTTCTACCCGATCTTTCCCTAGGG
>LR139636.1:0-28508 GCA_900659605.1 Tisbe holothuriae | reverse complement strand
TGGATGAACCCGAAAGGGTAGTACCTTGGAATAAACCGAAAGCCGCAAACTAACAGTAGCGGGGATTAGGCCAGGGGTAATCCAGTGCTAAGTAAAAAAAAAAGAAAAAAAGAACTTAATGCACAGTAAGCAAATGTTTTACAATAGAATAAAGTATTTCAAATGCTAGGCACAATGTCAAAAAGCACAATGTAAAGAGGGCATCCAGAGGTGCCAAGACGCCCTTAGAACAAAGGTACCCGGAGAGGAGTGCAGTGTCAAAAGGTACCACACGTAAAAGGCCCCCTCCCCCAGTTTTTCTCCGTGTTCATGTATGGGACAGTGGTTCTAGGGTTGCTCCCGACCATGTTGTGATCTTAAGATACATTTTAAAAGCACAAAAAGCTTGAAAACAATATTTTCAGTTTTTCACTTACGTAGAGTCGGTTGAGTCATGTTATTCCAAGGAAGTTTATTTCTATGATCAAGTCAATCAAAGTTCGATTATGGCAGGAAATGGCCAGGTACAAAATGACTTTATTGTTTTCCACTCCAAGTATCATTATTTTATGACGACTGATTGAAAAATTGACTCAGTCAGATCTGGTTTCCATCGAAGAAGGGATTCTTTCATTTTTTTGTTGGCCAATGAAGCCCAATGAAGCGGAAAGGAAACGGACATTTTATTTTAGGGGAAAATCAAATTTGCAAGAATTGCGCTTATACGTATACTAGCCATGTTCTTTAATAATTCCTTAAAGATCAAACGCCAAATTATTTAACCCCCTCCTCGATCCGAATGTTTCACTGCGCTAGTCCATAAACCTTGCATTGACCTTTGCGGGGTGTAAATAGCGCTTCGCAACCATATTCTCGTGTAATTAGCCTTTTATCTAAGGAGCAATTTTAGCTCCCTGTGGCCGTGAGCGAATTCTCATTACTGCGATCCCCCTTTTCCAGGCCATGCTTTAAATCGGTCAAGTTCATTAGACCCCAAGTGGAATTCACGCGTCGCTCGCCGCCATTCTTTCAAGGAGTAGGATGCACTTTTTCTGTCGTCTGCAGCTGTAAACGAAGAAGGAATTGCTTCCGGACAGAGATATAATTATAATTGGCCATCTTAGAACAAAAAGGGAGAGAGATTAGCCGCCGCCGGCCCAAGAAGGAGAGGAAAAGTCCTACGACATGATTTACGGCTTCGCTCATTCGTGTGTTCTCTCTTTCTTTGGCCTCTCTGTATAAGATGTAATAGCCATTTATATCAAAGTTATCGACGGCGCTCTAAAAGATCGAAATGACTTTGCCACGGGCGAAATCCCTGAAACAGACTCAGATTCATGATGCACTCCACCCAAAACGTTTGACATTTTGCCCTCCTCCCTGGCAAAAAGGATCTGCTTTGTTTTTCCTACGTACGATCTGTCCGTCACTCATCGAGAATCTCAAGGAGAGGAAATGAGCGAACAGCAGCAATCTTGAGCTCCATCGTGAGAACGCAAAATAATGCGATTGGTTCGATCAGCGTCATTAGCATAAAGTTATTGTGCTCTCATTTATTCGTATTCTTCTTTCTTCCCACAAATCGGAATTAGTTCCGCTGCCGCTCCCATAGCGAGTTATAATGATGACCAATATGATAATGATATACACACGGCCGCCCAAGTCAGCTGGCGGATCGATCAGCTCGATTGAGAGATCGGCTGTGCAGAGACAATTAGCCTTGCAACGAGGCTCTGGGGTATTTTTCTTCTTCTTCGACAGACTTGCACGGGGACGTAAAGTGGAGCTAGCTCCCGGCCAAATATAGTTATGATTTAGAGTCCGGCCTTGACTTGGCCTAATCTTGTCTTCCCGCTAAGTGCACGAGATCCAGAAATTAGCCCGTGTGGGGCACTCGACCAAAGTATAATGCAACCTATCGGAAGGGGGCATCATTAAGGAAATGGGATCTTTTTAACCTAGCTCCTCCAAGTCAGATCAAATCGCAGGAAGCAAGAGAAATGAAAACTCGTTTTGTCCTTTTAAGGGCAAACCCGGTTAGTGAGAGTTGAGGCAAAATTTCGAAACGTGCTGATCTCATTCAAACTCTTCTAGAATCCCGACAATCTGCTTAAGCTGCCTCGTCATCCCGAGCTCGGTCCCTCCTCTCTCATTAGACATTGTTTCTCATTCTCCTCTTTGTTCACGTGATCCATTTTTAATCAGACCGGCATCCGGCGACCGATTGACTTCCAAGATTGGGGAACATTTTACACCCAGTCATCGTGGAAATAACGACTTTTTCGTCTTCGGCTCGTCTTCAGTGCTGGATGAAGAAAAAGGGCTGTGGAATCTGAGTCGCCTTTATTCCCTTTTGTTGCCGCGGGGTTACAAATATATACTGTATATAATACCCATCGATCGAGTAAAAACGCTTGGAAAAAGTTGTTCTTCTTTTTGGGCATGTTGAAGCAAAGTGAATTTGCCCCTGGCGATCAAGATTAGCTTTCGTTTTTTTCCATCCCCGTTGGCAGGCAGCAAATGTGTTTCGTCTTCGTCGAGTTCGCTTGCTCGCTCTCCAAAAGTTGGAAAAGGAAGAGGAAACTTTGAATAACGAGGAGGCAAAAAGAATTTCGATTTTCCCATGAGGATTTCTTTCTTCTACTTCTCTCAACATGTGCGGTGGAAGTAAGTAAGACGAGCAAGGAACCAAAGTGGAACAAGAAGCAGAACTAGCTCCAATCGCGGAAAAGGGGTGAGGGAGAAAGAGAAAGAGAGTAAAAATAAAGCTTGTTTTCTTAACCGGATTTCGTATGCAAACGTTAGAAGGAGAGGAAAATATAAATCTTCGGGCTCAACTCCCAGATTCTTATCTTCTTTTCTTTCAGGTCCTCAAGAGAGAGACATGTAAGTGGAACTGTTTTCAATCACTCATAACTGGAGCGAGTTTAAAAAATCGACCATACAGTTTATAATCTTTTCTCCTAATATCTTGTGCAGTATGTACGCGTATCTGGCAACATGAAGCTAATCTTGGTGATCCCCCGGCCGGATGAGGATGAATATTTTTCGCTGACGTGAGCACAAAGAGACTTTTTCGCCCCAATGGTTCGATCTAACTTGGACAGGAGGACGATGTCGCCCAAAAGTTTCCTTCTTTTGCCCCTTTTCTTTCTTCCATTCTTTGGGATCCATCAGAACGGAAGCAATGTGACAATAATATGAAGCAACTCGTGCGCGCGGTGAAGGTTTCGTCGTCAGTGGGCTGAGTGGGCTGAGTGGGGGTCCCGCTCGGGTGATTGGAACTGACATTGAGTGCATGCGGGAGAGAAAGGGATCAGTTCAAGTCCAAAAGAGGGAACGAAACTTTTCAGAGACTCCATTCCTATCGACACAACAGTTGTTATACAGAGCTGGAAGAAAGAAATGCAATTGTTCGTTTTTCTCCATTGGCAACAAAGAGAGACAGCGTGCGTTTTGTCTGTTTCTAGCTGCGTTCCGCTTGTAAAAACAGAGAAAAGAAACAAGACGAAATCAAAAGGGAGATAGGTCGAGAAGAAGAATTGCTGTATACGTCGTCGTTGTTTCCAACAATAGAAAATAACGCTCTCCTTCCAATCTTTCTTCTTCTTCTTCTCCTGGCTTCAAAAGCAAGTCAAAAGCAGCAATCGAAGGGTGTGAAATTCCACATCCTGTTTCTAATTCCATAGAAGCCATTAAAAAGAGAACCATTTTGCTCCAATGTCTAAAGTGAATCCTTTTCTTGAGATTCCCCCAGCACAACATTTATTCCGAGTCGTCGCTGCAAATGAATGTGCGACACGTCCGTAATGAGCTGAGATTTACGACGAAAACTTTTGCTTCGACTGTCCCCATAACTTGTGTGAGTGTGTGTTGTGAAGAACCGTCGCCGTCCATCGTCGTCGACAAGAATGGAGGAAAAGTTTTCTTGGCCTTTTTCTGCATGGCGGTGGTTGTGTTTTATCTCCCCGAGGCAGATGGCGAAAGACGCATCGTCATCTCTGTGGTGACCTATAATGTCCTCCTCCCCCAAAAGACATTCTGACCCAATAATGTCCAAACTCCATCTTCTTGTCTTCGTCACACATTGAAAAGTTTTCGAGTGGAAATTCCGTACATTGCTCTAACCCATTTCTTCACCTGTTGCCTCCCTATGATGGCGGGCTTCAAATTCCGTCATTGTTTAACAAGCCGTTCATTTTCCAGGAATATCATAACGATCCCACATCGAGGCAGCAATTAACGTTCTCTTGGCAAATGCCAGAGTGACTCAATGTTTGTATTACGACGAATACTTTTTCTTCTTCTTCTCCTCGAGAACGACATGGAGCCATCCAACTCTTTTTTTGCATGCATACGTATGTACTTGAAAAAAGGTCAATCCATCATGGTCTAAATGAGGGAGTCTCTCTCTCCTTCTTCTTCTTTCGTCCCACGTAATGACATGTTCTGTCAGAATCCGCCGGGAGGCCGTAATTCAAAATGCAACAAGATGAGATGAGACAACAGATGCCCGCTTCATAAAACAATGGAATTCCACAGAACTCACCCAAAGATGACGAAAGGAAAAGGGCGTTTGGCTAAATAAATGGCGGTGATTTGTGGTCGCTTTTAATCCCAGTCGTCTTCTTTTCAAAGGAAAAATGGAAGGTGGAGACTAATTTTGAGCATTTTATGGCCGTGTTTATCGCGGACCATTATCAGGTTTTCTGGAGAAAAACAAACAAGCAAACGAGGTAATGTTGTAAACGCACATTGCGCGCACTGGTCATCAACAAAGTTTGTTTCTTCTAGCACAGGTGAGTTTCATCTACAAAGTGACCCAAAATGAACATTACTCCAGTTTGCAAACTTTCCCTATTTTCTCCTTCTCTGGGGAGAACGAGGGCAAAAAAATAGAGAAACGGCAGCAGTGCCGTATTGAGACTTGATTCGTGGAGCAGCACAGCAGAGCACAACTAATCGACAAAGTTACAGTGTCTTAATGTGCAGCAATATTTCCCAGGGAAAGAAGGGAGTTTAACATCCACCCTTCTTCTTCTTCTTCTTCCTCTCCATTAAGAGGCTAGGGTGAAACTCAGAGGAAGTAAAAGTGTAAGTTGGGTTATTAAAGCACTTTTCCGTTTACAAGATTGGCAGGGAAGCACCAAAGCAATACTATGAAGCAAAAACCACGAAATTTGAATGCTCCCTATTTCATTTCTCTTCCTTCGCCTTTCTTTTCAATTTTCCTTTCTTTACGAGGTTCTAATCACTGCCTCCATTGTTCACCTTAAAACAATGGCTCCCAGACGTTAATTTATATGCAAAAAGGGGATTCCTCCTCCTTCCATATTCTTCCAGAAGGGCGTTCCCGACAGACAGACAACAACGTGGAGCCCTTTTCATCTCGCTTTTTGTGATGCCTTTTTCTTCGTCTTCGTCTTGCATAGAAGAAACAAAAAGAAATCGTCGTCGCCCCCGCTGAGGAATATTACAAGAAGCTGCTTCTTCAGCCCATACATCAGATTGACTTTGCTGGAATAAGTTTAGTACGGCTCAATTGCAGGCAGATCAAATACTCCCTCCCACGTGCAAGGTCGATCAAGATTACCTCGGTTTAATCGGTTCATGTTTATTTGTAGGCGTTGACTGACTGACTTACTAACTCACCGCTTTTGCCTACTTATGCATAAAACTTTCATCCTGAGGCTCAATCGAAAAACATGATTCGAGCTTTTCCCATATATGGGCGAGCCCATTTAAAAACTTTTGCTCGTTTCCTCCTCCTCCGAAACTGATTAAGATGTAGAAGAACTTACTCTACAAACTGATCGCTGGTTCACTTTTCATCTTTATAATAGAGGCGTGGTGATAATATTTCCAAATAGACAACGACAGCAAAAAGCCTTCTTTCTTTATAACGACTTCCAACATATTTCCCTCCTTGTTTCTCCTACTGTCGCTGTCAGTTTTTATGGAGGAAGGCTTTCAAGAGATAAATTTGTCACTTTTTGCGGCGCTCATGCTGCTACTGTGGATTTCGGGATAAAAAGAAGAAGAACAAGATTGGAGTTAACAGAGCTGACAATGGCAATGCACAAACGAGGAACAAAGTGAGGCAATGTCGACATCAACTCGATCTCTCTTGTAGAGAAAAAACAACAAATCCCATTCTCCCGCTTAAAACCTTTGACGTGGTGAACTTCCGTCCGAAAGTGTCCGCGGTCAAGAAATGGAACCAATTCTCCCTAGAGCGTGTTAGAAGCAAGCGCTTGTTGTTCTTCAATCTCAGATTTCACGATGGCAGTGTGCATGAAACAAGTAAAAAGGAAGCGGTGGCCGCATCAGATATCAAAACCGGCAAAAAATAGAAAAAAGAAAAATGCTCTCTTTGGGGGAGAAAGGGTTGCGCGCAAAAAACAAGAGAGATCATGTTGCCAGGAAAAAAAGAAGGAAAATGGCCTCAAAAGGGGGTCGAGATGGGAAATATTCTTGGGAGAATATAAAAAGGTTATTTTTTCATATACACTGCTATGCTGCTTAGTTGCGCCATTAGCCTTGGCACGGCTGCTTTCTTCTTTTGCACCCACCCAGCACCACCACCATTCGATCTCCCCCCATAAAGTAGGTCGAGATGCTCCTCTCGTTTCATAGTAGTAAAAAGAGAGATATAAGTGGGCATATTCGGCCTTCATTCATAATGGATGATGACCTCCAACAAGGAAAAGTGTTTCCGCGATGGTTTATCTTCTTCTTCTTCTTCTTCATTATCAGCTCCACCGACCGCGAAAGCGTGTCATAAAGAAGGAGAAGAAGGGGGAAATGGGATATAAAAGGGAATTTATGGCCTTATTGTTTTAATCCCTAAATAATAATCATGCTGCTGCTCAGCCTCCCAAAAACTTTTGAGGCGAGTGAAGATGACGTTGGGATCAAGAAGAAGAAGAAGAAGTTCTTTTAGCTCCTGTTTTTGCCTCTCTTCCAATCTCGTCCAAGTAAAAACTTTGTTTTCGTGGCTGTCATTCTTCTCTCGTGATCAGCAGCTTGTGGATTTCCCCTCCTCCCGAGATTCCTTGACTTCATTTTCGCCCAACTTGATTCACGGTTGATCAAATTACATCACGAAAATGGAGTAACCGCGGGAGCAAAAAAACAACAAACTCAGCCTGGGCAGCCAACCTGATGAAGATGATCTCTATCAGACAAATTGCGTCTCCTCTGTGTGTGTGCGCTGGACAAGTGGGTTCAAACGAGCGAGCAGAGCAGAGCATGCTGGGGTCACTCACACGAGAGACAAAGAAATGGAAAAACGAGATGAGATTGAGGAAGAGAGGGAATAGCAAAGATTTGCATAGACATGTGTGTATGTTGATGATAACTATGATGATGATGATTACAATGTATTCTAATATGATGAAGAGATGAAATCAGCGCCAGTCCGGTTTTTTGTTCTTTTTCTCCTCCTGCCATCTGTCTATGCAATTCCACTTGTCTTATTCCCTTCACATCAGTCGACTGGATGGATGGATGGTTAGCTAGCTGGTTATGGCAATTCTTGCTCGCTTGGCGAGGAGTAAGAAAATGAGTAGGGTGGACAGACAGGCAAGCAGTAGTCTGCTGTTGGCAACGGCCTCCTCACTGCAGGCGGGCCTGGCACAAACAGACAGGCACGGCCACAGCGAAATTGTGAGTTCCAGTCATGCAATGTTTTATTTTTGCCCCGTGAGATCTTCTTTCCCTCCTGTAGAATGTCTTCTTCTTCCTTGCTGGTCCAACGACGTCTTTTTTGGGGGCTTCACTGTAATAACTTTGGATGGAAGAAGAAGAAGGAGGAGGAAATTTGAGATTGCGGCGTCGGCTCCTATTGTTAGGGGCAGAACAAATTGTTCTCAAAAGGGTTTAAGCGCTAGGTCGTGAAAACGAGTCAAAGACGATATGCAAACAATAGGCAATTATAATAAGGAGAGGAAGAAGATAAGCAACTCGGTACAATGGCTTTAAATGGCTAACTGGAGTCACGATAACAATCAACCCTGGTGCCATTTCAATCAATGAACAATGATACTGGCTTATCGGCGTTTCTTTTTCTCTTTACATCCCTTTGACTCTCATTCATGCACACATAGCCCTGGCATCCGCTACCTACCTTGCCTTGTTTGGGTAGCAGGAGAAAACAGCCGCGTCCAGATAAGTTATGACTGGGAGGGGCTGAGCTTTGCAATCAATACTCTAAAGGAATTCAATGTGGAAGGAGCGAACTAAGATAAGATTAGCAAGACTTAACAAGAGCTAACTCTTTATGGAGTGGGGTCAACCCTCGATCATATTAAAATAAGAATGTATTATATTAGAAGTCGGTAATCTGGTTTGAGCGACGCCAACGCAAGATTTGATGTTAATCTTGCTCTTCTACCACCCTACTAAACACAACAAGTCATCCAAATATTTCCCCCTTTCAACCTCCTAAAATGCATGAAAACACTTTTTATAACGTTCAAATATTCCTTGTGCAATTGCACTCGTGGCAAAGTGTAACTAGCCTTCTAATGAATTAAAAACGTTACGTCGATATATACCTGTGTTTTGTCCGGCACGACTTAATTCTGTTCAGATGCAAACTCCTCTTTCAAGGCTAGGACAGATCCACCCACATGCATGCTCACGGAGGAGCAAGATATGACAAGATCTCTGAGTAAGCGAGCGGATCATGCAGTTACTCCAAATACGCAATTGTGGCTTCGTAGCTATAGCTGTGGTTGACCTACGCAGCAAACTCATTCTTTCTCACTCCCACTGGGAAATAAAAAGTAAATAAATATATGCAAATTTTTGGAGGGAGAGGGGACATAATTTCTTCATTCTGTGGGTGACCTTGTGCCTAAATAGGAAAGAAGATGGCACAGAGACACAAAGTGCACAAAGTTGGAGAAGGAAGGACATTCCTAAACAAGAATTCCGTAATGAATGTATTCAAATTGTAATGCCGGCGCCTCTAAATGAAAGATATAACGAGGAGGAGGAGGAGGAGGAGAGGACATGGTGCACCAACCAACTTTTCTTCCTAATCCAAGAGACTGACAATACTGTTGTCATTCATCACCAGACCTCGCAAAAAGTATCCCTGCCTGTTGTAAGTAATACTACCGAAGACTGACTTCTTTTGCATTTTGCATGACTCCCTGGGGAAATCTAAGAAAGAAAATGGAGGGTAATTCAGGATAAGAGAGAGGAGGAACTATAAAGGACTCTATAGGGCTTACAAGGGGAATGCTTAAGAGCAAGAAGGAAGTTAAAAAGTCGCATATTCTGTTTAAAGTGTCTTTAAAGGTCATGTTTTGTCCTCTTCACTATTCCATTACGCTTAAAGGGGAAAATGACATAGCCCCAGAAGGCACTCGTGTCGCACAGTTCTAGCTGATACTTGATACATACACACGTATACCAATCTAGTAAAAGCCTACCAATAATAAAATATTTCTCCCTTAAAGAGCCCAGTTAAAGGGAATGTCTTTTGCACAAATTTCCTCTCCCTCGCATGACTGCATCCCCGGCAGAAGAGAAAGAGTGAATCTCATTAATTTCGTGTCGAATCCCCTGCAAGAGGAGGAATTCCGACAAACTGAAGCTACTGTTGGCACCAGCCAGACGAACAAAGTTTCCTTCCCTAAACATTCCTGTCCAAATTAAAGTTGAGAGTTAAATTGAGGGGCTTCTTCCCCCTGTGTAAGTTTTGAAAATCAATCACAGGAGCACCATGCGCAGGAGACAGCACTTCATTCAACGTTTCTAGCTGCTCTTTTCTCCCCTACCAACTCCCGAGCTCACCAAAAAGAGTTTAATTTTCTGCTAGTGGCCTTCTTCCTTCCTTTACTCTCCTGCCGGAAATCTTGTCATAACCGTAATGGAAGCCCGCGTTTAGCAGGTTTTAGAATAAAAAGAGAGAAGGGGAAAACTTTTCTCCTTCTTTTCAACACTGAAAACCGACAACAGCTTTTTAAGACTTTTTTCAAGGTGTGTGACGCCTATTTTCTTCTTCTTCTTTATCCTTCCTTCACACTCAAGGAAGAAGAAGGAGCAGAAGTTTGACTAAAAGAGTTTTCGTATGCTAATTCTGCCTCACACCTCTTTGCTTTCTTTCCGTGAAGTGAGTGCATTAGAATGGCATAAACATGCCTACACTCCATTCAAGGTGCATTCAAAACTGTAAAGAAGCGGGGTTTTTATTTGATGTTCACTTACCCTGTGCTTCTTTGATGTGTTTTGGGAGGCTTATGATATATTGTACCGTAAGACAAACGTAGTAGAATAAAGCATTTAGATATACAGTATAAGAAAATACCTCTCTTTTATCTTGGACCAAACTCTTTTTGCCTTCCATTTGGCTCCTGCTTTTATTTGGCCCGATCACTTTTCTCTGGCAATGAGAAGCACGTCGTCGGCTGAGTGCACTGGAAACAACTCTTCCTTCCACTCTGGCTACTCCACGGGATTCCATGATTTATGTGCGGGTGCTTGAGCCAAAGCCGCTTTTACTGCTTCTTCCTATCTTGTCATCATTCAGTTTTTACTTTACTTTACTGTCCCTGTATCCGCAAATCCGCAAATCATCCGCAATCATCAAGAAGACTCGCATTCAAGTGTTTATAATAGTCCCTCCCATCCCAAAAGCAGTTTCAATGGTGACCACAACCATCCTAATTTCACTTTTTGCCCTTTCTTGACAGTTTGGCAAGGACATAAAACTAACTCGACAAAAACTTTGACAGTCCGTTCCTGTCGCTGATGACTTCCAAATAAAACAACTTGTGCTGCTTCTTCTCCGTCTTTCCTTGGCCCTTTTGGGACCACGCCGTTTTCAAACACAAGCAAGGCCTCAACATTCCTAACCCGAAAACAAAGTTGACAGCAACATAATATACACAAAAAGAGATGAACAACAACAAACTTTGCATCGAAGGTCGCTCTGCTCATGAAGAAGAGAGAAGAGAGCTTTAAGAGAGTAACTTTGCCAACTATCACACCAAGACTTTCGAATCATCATCAACGGGGTAGTTGCTACTTTTTCCAAGTTTCTTTTCCTGTTCCAATCGCCCACGTTCGTACATCAATTCGCCTTTTTACGACTCTCATTCCAGATTGGGGACAGTAGCTGAAAGGGTTTGAGCCCATCATGCAGTTCTTCATCTATTTCTTCTGTCTCCTTCCTCCATTTCTTCCTCCGGGGGCTCAATTAGGCCCTGGAGGAAGAAGAAGAAGAAGAAGAAGAAGAAGAAGAAGAAGAAGAGCCTTCACTGCGGGATAAAAAGAGAGGATGCTTTGCTTCCAAGTTTCTTTCTGTTTTTCTTCGCCCATATCTTTTCTTCTCCCTTTCTTTCTTCTTCCCCCATCTCGTTGATTGATAGAGTGACCAAAGAAAGACGCAATCTCTATAAAAATGGTCTTCTTTCTTTTCTACTTTTGGCAGAACAAAGCAGCCAAGGCCTTTTAGCTGCCGGCGTCCTATTCCTATTCTGCTCTGCCCAGCGGCGAAAGGCCCAAATTCCCTTACGTCCGTCGAGCTTTCAGATCAGGGTAATCGCCATAACCTTTGAAATGTCTCCCTTGTCCTCTCTGTCCGCTCCTAACATCAAAACGAAGTAAATCTCTTCAAGTTCCCCCCGTAAAAGAATCTTGGCTCAAACTCACTGCCCAGTTGGGTCGGGCTCCCCTTTTTATCTTAGCTTCCAATCTTTCTTTAAACAAATACCGATTTATGCAAGTAAGATAGCAAAGCAACCCCTTTGTTTGGTGGAATACATGGAGCCAATAAATATTTGAGCTGCAAGCAATCTATCCTCATTGAAGTGCAGAGTTCCATTCCCCATAAGATTGTGTAGTAGGGTTCTTTCTTCTCCTCCAATTCCAACCGTTCCCTGCTCCAGGTTTGGCTTCAGCTTCCACTTTCTTCTTCTTCTTCTCGTAGCTTGCAATCCTCCGGAGAGAAGGAAGACCGAGTTGTTGTTTGACTGGAGGGAGCTTTTTATTTATATTTTCAGGTGAACAAAGAATTAAGTTGAGATGTGTGTATGGCAGGCAAGACCGCTCCTGGAATTGCTAAACGTGTATGTTGTTGTATTCTTCCCTCCTTTTCACCTTGAAGTTTCATTTCTCTACCATAAGCCTTTCTTTCCACCTCCTCCTCCCTTCAACGTGTGAAGAAGGAAGAAGCCTTTTTTGTAAGCCATGTTTCCGTACAAGTCTGACCATCAGAAACTTGGCCAGTGGCCTTTTTCAAAACATCCTCTAAATGTCGTGTTTATAGCCCTTTGAGGGTAGAAAAGGAAGGAGCGAACAAGGAAGAAGGCAGAGCTCCATTACACCGCCGACTACTGAGGCGCCGAGGGACCTCCTGGCCTCTTTATACTCTTTGCCTGCCTGGCAGCCTTCCGTTGACCTGAGCCATGTAGTGAAGCCAGAGGACATAAGATGTTATTAGGGCGCCATCACTACTATACTGATCCTCCCTCTGCTATATACACAGGGAAAAGTTTCACAAAAAAGAAGCAGCAAGGCCTTTTTTCTTCTCCTCTCGTTGGAGTTGTAGCAAGAAAGAAATGAGACGGAAATAATGCGAAAAACTCTTATTCTGACCAGGACCTCTCTCTCCCTTTAGAGGGGCCACTTTACAGCAATAGTATCCCTTTCTCCTTCCTAGGGATAGAAGGGAAATCTGAAAATCGATCTTGGGTGGGTTTATTGGAATATTCTTGTCGTTCTTCTTCTTCTTCTTTCTGGATCTGGAATGGGGATCGCAAGTGTTACCCCATAAAAGTCAGACTTCCTTCTTCTCCCGCTTGAACTCGGTTCGCCCGCTGGCTCGCACGCACGTTGTTCCAACCACAGCCTCATAATTAATTCAAAGGCCGCGGCGCCGCTGGAGCTAGAATGGGAGGAAGAGAAGAGAAGAGAAAAAGGCAGTGATCGGGGCCAAGGCAAAGAGCCTTTTTTTGCAAGACCAGCACTATCAAAGGCCAAACAGTGGAATGCAATAGTAGTACAGTATCTGCTTTTAGCTGCAAAAGTTTACAACCGATTTTCATTCTTTCTTGCCTCTGACGCTGAACCTCAATCGCCCATTTGAGGCGGCAAACACATCCCAGTTAGAAGGAGCAAAATAGTCTTCTGCTGTTGTTTTCAAGCCTGCGATGGAAAAAGACATTAAGCATTAATCTTGCTCGTTGGGATGCAGAGGAAAGCCCATTTTGAAACGTCTTCCTTTCTTCTTTATTGTGTCTCCTCCGTAGAAAGCAGTATTATTACTTTCAGCATGCTGCTAACAGTTATTTATTGTTTTTCTGTGATATTCTCTTCAATATGGAAAGGCTGAGGAGGCATTCTCAATATCCCGTACATAGTAGTAGTAGTCTTCTTCTCCAATTTATGCAAAGTTGATCGCCATCCCATCTGTGGCCTTCTGCCTCTTCCTCCTCCTCTTCTTTTTGGTATAAGCCTCCTCCTTCGTAAGCCTTCTTCTTCCTTCTTTCCCTTGCTCCTGGCTACTTGTCATGCGTCATTGCTCCCATAAAGGAAGGAATAAAGAGCGTTCTTCTTTTTCTTCCTCGTGAGGCCTCAAGATGAATGATCCGCAAGAGGCAGCTGAGTAGCAGACTACTCAGATTGAAGAGCCAAAGTGAGTATGAAAGAAAGCTCGATTTCTCAATTTCAACGCTGACAGAAGCCGAGTAGTATGTAGCAGTTTCAATATATAGCATTTTCCTTCCTTCCTTCCTATTGACTTTAAATGAACCCTTGGACCATAGGACGAGTTAGTTCGTTTGTTTTTTGGCACCTGCTGTCACGAGTTGACACGACGCCGCCAATCTCGTTCTCGCTCCTTTCAAAGTCTACTTTATCAACTGGCCTTTGAAGCGGAAATAGGCGGAAAGCAGCGACGCCCTCCTCGAAAGGAACAACTAAAACTTTTCCCTGGAAAAGTGAATACTTTCTTCTTTGTTTTCTTCTCACGCCCAGAATATATTATTGACACGAGAAAGTGAAAGATACCGACCATTGTTAATCACGGATACTTTTATTCTATTGTTTTCACCGAAATTGCAGGGATCTCACGAATAGAAAAGAAAGGATTCAAAATTGTATAAAGGAAAGGTTTCCTTTGCCATCATCATTGCTTTTTTGCCAAAGAGTTTTCATAGCAAGATTTATATCTTTCGTCTCAACTTTTAGATATCGGATTTCACGGCGAGAGAAAGTTTGCATTTTGCAGAGCGAAAGAAAAGAAATTGTCATCAAGGCTGTTCTTTTATGGAGAAAGCATTACGAAGCAAACTTTAGTTTCAAATATTACATATCCTCTAAAGAAAAGAATGTATGCTACGTTAACACTGTTGCTCTCATGTCCGCATCTGTAATGTCAATATAAATGCAAACTCAAAGTCTTCCTCTTCACATGAATAATAATCGTATGGTTTAAACAAAGAGAAAGATTACTCTCTCAAACTTTTCGGCGATTTCTTTTCTTCTACTGTAGAGAGTGCAATTGGATTTGTCAGCTTAACTCTCATCGTCGTCATGATTCTCTCTTCTTCATTCTTCTTTGCTGCCAACAACAACAATAATTCCCTCTATAATCGCCAATATATTTATTCGCAATCTCCCTCGACGCGAAAGCAACTGCAACTGTCACAGAGTTGACGTCCACTGACAATCGACCAGAGTCCATCTCGATGAGGAAGTGCGCTGCACTGATTGTAATTCAGTCTGTCCCATGGGAACGCATCTCTTCTCAGGTTTGCATGTCACACGTACCCTGCCCGGACAGACGGACGAACAGGAGTAACGAGCTCTTTAGAATACGCTTAATTATCTCTCTTTGCTTGTTCCTTCCCTCAGTCCGGCGTGGCAAGACAAATGATGTTGCAGAGCTCACCTAATTGAACTCAAATTTCACTCCAGATAGGAGTCACTAGGTTGCTTCATTTAAGAAATAGAACTGAAACTTGTACATAGTTATTGATATGTATTTTTTTGTGACCGATATTGTTTGAATGGAATAATGTGCATATCATCTTCGGCGTGGTGGCAATATATAATATTTAGGAGTAAAACCCCTTTGTCATTTTGTTATAAAAAGATTGGAGAAGATTATGCAAATTTCAGAATCTATTACGTTGTTTCCAATGTAATTCCTTTTTTCGCTAGTTTTCTTACAAGGTTCATTTACCATTCAGAATTGACATCATGATCTATCTGGCATTTCACGGGCTTCCTTGCTAACTGACCTCGGGGGAAGTTTTAGGATTCAATTTATGCCACCAGGTCTGTGTATATGTTTTTCATCGGCGAACAAGGGGATTGTTGAAAGATACACCAATAAATCCTTATGATCATTAGTTGCTAAATTGTACATATAGTAGTTATCTTATCCATGCAGCATCAATTAATGATTGTTTTTGGCCGAAATAATTTGGCTGGAATGAAGAACAATGTTAAGCTGACTCTTCCTTTATTATGTGCAATATTTCATAACTTTGTGCCGGTATTTGGGGCAATTCGGTGCTTTCTTCTCTTTCTCTTTCTGATCCTCTTTCTCCTCCAGCAGCATCTCATGCACTCGTTCTATCCCGATCTACCTCCCACTCTACCCACCAGCGAACATCTCCATATATCCCACTTCAAAGCAACAAAAAATTTAATCCCCTGTCTCTCTTGCGAGATGTGCCATAAAGGCTTTTTCTTGTGTCTCATATCATAACTCTATTCCCAGCAGCCAGCAAAGACATCGACGTTTTTAGGGCGAGAGTTTACGATGCTTACTTGAGGCAGCGGCGGCAGCAGCAGCTTGCCAGGGAGAAGAAGATCCTTTCTTGGGGATTAGATTCCATCTCGCGGGGGGAAGAAGAAGATATAATCTCCAATAAAAGTTTGTTGCTGAATGCGCATCATTTATGAAGCTGGCATGATATGAAGAAGACTTACTATATCCACTACAACGTGACTCTAGCGAGCTTCCCTTTTCGTGAAGCGTCGATATTTTAATGGTGGTGCTCATTCGCCATGCCCAATAGTTGGTAAGCGAGTGCGTGAGTGTAATAACGCCGTCGACGTGGATTCAAGAATTCGTCACGCCGGAACAAAAGGATCAATGAGAATCAAGTTCAAATTCAGTCAAAGAAGAAACGGAATCACGAAGCAGAATTAAGAAGCAAGTCGACGACGGCGGGATGTACTTACTTACTCTGGATGCTGAGTCAGCACCAAATGGAGGAACACACAAAAATAAGCTGTAGGATCGATCGGGATGTAAAAACTGTTGATACCAAAAATCATGATTGCACAAGAAAAAGTCTTCATTTTGGGATGTCACCCCACCCACCTCTACTACACGCTGGCAGCTGCACCGGATTAAAATGCCCAAGTTCGAAATTTACGGCAGCGATGATACTTAGCAGGTTAATCCGAAGAAGAAGACAAGCCGCACGACTGTCAAATACTAAATTCCGAAAGCCAGAAAATTGCCGCGGGGGAGGGCCGGCTAAGGAATTATTGCCCGTTCCTAAATTGCAAGTCTCCTCCTCCTCCACTTCGTTCTTCTCGCCTCCTCACAGTTGCAAGCCAAAATTTGAAGATTAATCTCCAAAGATATATTTGCGGCTGACATTTTCTCCGAATCCTTTGGAAGGCGATTCGGTCACGATCTGTCTGCGGTAGACAGACAAACGCATCATATACAAGTAAGTACGCAAGGCGGGTATATTTAAAGGTTGCGCAGATCAGGAAAAGTATGCTTCCGCACTTTGCCAGCAACTGAAATATGTGATGACGTCATGAGAATACGTGCGACAAGTGAGCCAATCACCGGCTATTCTACGTGAGACAAGTCACGTGACTGACGTGAACCAATCATAAACGGTAAAGGGTTGACATGTAAAAGGGAGTATTAACATACCAAACGTATTGCAAAATTCGTATAATTGTATAATTAAATGTGAATCAATTTACATTATGAAGCTATATAATTTATAATTGAGTTAGTTTACTACTCAGGAAATATCTTTCCGTCACATTAAGCTGTACGGAATAAGTTTTTTATCCATTTTATTTTGGGCGGGAAAAAAGAAAGTCTCGTCCCTGCAGAGAGCAGCGGCAGAAATAGATGAATGGACAGAAAACAGCCGCTTATGATTGCAGTCTTTTGTTTTATATTAAAGTCTATTTTTGACAATATCATGCATAAATAGAAGTGTGGTATAAAATTATTCTATACTAAGGGGAAAGTTACCAAGAAACGTAGGAAAGTCATAAACAACTTCATAATGTAAAATGACACCTGTTTTTTTATTCTACACATTAGTCCAGTTCTGCCAACCGGGAAGAATTTGTCCCCTTCTCGCACTGCTACTCCGCTTCACCTCTATTATACCATCTTGTAAGTACGTAAGTTCATGCAGAGTAAGATGTTCATTCTCCTCCTCCTCCTCCACCCTTCTTGCTCGTTCTTCAAGTAGCAAACTTGTTCTTAGCAGGCTGATTTGTCGAGCTTGTCTGTTTGCTGGAAAACATCATTTATATCAAGGGATGAGAAACACGAGTAGTGGGATCTAGTCTTGTTTTTGCCAACGCCACCCCAGATAAAATACGGCTCTGCTTTCTTGCTGTTGTGTAAATGGGGAAGGGGCGACACAATGTTAGACTTTGTTGCTTGAAACCGCATCCAATTCGGTCCCAGGAGTGACATTTTCACAGACGCTGAACGCGGCGCGCCCAACCAGTTGGCTTTTTTCGACGTCGGTGACTCATCGCCATCCATTTTGCACGCTCTATCTGACCCCAGCAAGCGAGGAGAAAGAAGTTTCAGATTCTCATAAGGATCCATTGGCTTCTTCCCCATCCTCCACGCGGCTGCAACAGGATATTTATTAGCCCCATCTTGGAATAAAAAAGGAGAGAAAGATGATGCCGAATGGCCCGTGCCACCAACAGACTGAAGAGAAAGCCCCTTAATGTAGGAAAACATTCTGGGCGTGACTAAAGAAAAGTGGAATTAGCTTGGAGGAGAAAAGAGGGACGAAAGAGGAAAGAAACTGTCTTGAAGAAAAGAGCATAAAACATGAAAGTTTTATTACTAGTGAATCAACTTTTTGCTACAAATAAGATTTTGTGCTTTTCCAATTATAATTATATCCGGCGGACGATTTTGACAATGATAATATCCCGACATCTGCTCCGTCTAGGACGAATTTATCTGTGTAAAGAGTGCATCATCATAATTCGCCGAGGAGCCAAATCCCGAAACGAGTTTCTCCTCCTCCCTTCTTTTATCGTCTAGCAAGCTATTAGCTGACTGCTGCTATTATCTGTCTCAAATGTGTCGCCGCAAAACCAATGCAATTTATATTCTCGCCAGCAAAAAAATCGATCATGGCGTATCTGGCAGCGGACGAAAACATGTGTTCAAAGTTTGACGTAATGGGTTTCATTTAGGAGATGAACGAAATCGATGCAAAACAGAGTCGATGTAATATATCGCGTATTTTATCATGACTATTCTTGAACGAGGTCAAAGTTAGGATACTTAACTTTTCCTCTTCTCCATCTTCAAGACTACGTAGCTCTGTCCCCCCATTAAAGCTTGGCAAGGCACATCAATCTCGCCGAAGGAAAACGTCTAACGGATCATTTACATAATAATCGCCCAAAGTTTCTAAGGAGAAAAGGAGGTGGAGTTGAAAAGGGAAAGAGGAAAATCATTGCTTAAAATACTGGCAGAAAGTATATCGAAATTATTAGAGTCTCCCTTATACAATGAATTATATTGCCTATATTAATAGAATATTGCAAGATTAGCTAATCACATATGTAGTAGTGTCCTGAGTACTCTGCCGGTGAAAAGTCTCTTGATGGAGCTCTTGCCAGGATAATGTGAATGAAGGACTGGAAGGGATTGAATGTCAGTCCAAGATGGATGGCAAGGAAAGAAGATGATGGTCAAGAAAAGAACTAGCTCATCTTTGAGAGGAAAGACAATTAGAGCGGTTTGGGCTCATTTGCGGCTTTCCATTCGTCTTCTTCTTTCCACAGACCGATTGGATCTCTTTCATTCCAGAGGAGAAGAGACAATCTGGAGGAGCAAGCTGTTAACAATAGAAGACGACGTCAATATTCCCTGCTGCTGAACAATAATGAAGAAGAAGAAGACAGATAACAATCGAAAATGACCAAAAAAAGTCATGGCCGAGGAAAGTAATTACGTCGGTAGGAGACACTATTAAGAGATAATGTAATCGACTATCCGGCTTCTGACACAATTAAAACGTGTTCTGATACCTGATAAACGTATCCACGAAGAAAACTGTGCAAGATATAAATTACTAATAACTTTCTAATATCGCCTCAGTGGCGTGGTAAAATATTTTTGCTCTATTTTTTGTTTCTTCTTTAAATTGGCATTATAATTTCGAACTTTGCTCGCTGCAAAATAGAGGCGGAGTCCCAGCTGCAAAGAAGTTGGAAAAAGAAAGAAGCTTTTTGTTGGCATTTTGAAACGGTTTTAAATGAATGTTTTCTCTCTCGTTCTGGCCGTTGCTCTAATATCGAAGTCTTGAAGGCTTTCTTCGCAATTAGCATCCTATCAAGATAAAGGTCAAAGAGGCATCTGCAGAGAAGGTAAAAGGATTCGAGAGGAGAATGCCAGAAAATGCATTAGAGTTCCCTCTAATTTCAAAACATTGAACAAAGAAGCGAAATTCAAACTTAAAAGAAAAGTTTTAATGTGGCACTAAATTAATAAATGTGATGAAATATGAATTGCTGTCAAAGAAACATTTCACGAATGAGAAATCTTAAATTGCGCAGTGACTGAGATTGATATTGCGTTCGTTGTACGTTTGCCAAATTACTGCCATTTGCAGCCATCTTCCGTCTTCTTCCTTCCGACAATGGGTGTTGTTCCGAATGTTCGCTCACTTAACATCTCGAATTTCCTCTCATTTTGAAGCCAAGAAGCAGTGCAAGAAAGCCGCCTTCACTCCTTCTCCTCCAATTTCAAGCAGCTGAGCTCATTTCAATATATCTGTTTTCCTTCCTTTACAATCCAAGCACGCGTCAAATCAGAAATCTCCTTTTCCCCTCAGTGGATGCCAAGAAGAAGCACTCGGTGACAAATTCCCCCCACACCCAACTCTTGTTCTACACATAATAATAAACCTCTCTTGCCTGTCAACTCCATGTTCAAACTACGTGAAGGAAGAGTTGTAATCATAAAAAGAGGATCGAATGTCGTCGTCTGGCAATGAGCAGCTGACAAAAAGAGGAGGAGAAGGAGAAGGAGGAGTTTAATTAGCATAAAAATTGCCTCAGCTGAATCCGCAATTTAAACGGCGTTCACTTTGGAACAAGAACGAACGGCTTCGAACGTGAAACTAATGGAAGATAAATACGCGAGTCGTACAAGTGCTCATGCAATAAAGGGAAGCCAACACAGTTAAACATATTTAAGTAATATATGCAATGCGTGCTGAAACATGAGGATTAAGTGAAACTCTTTCTTATTTGTGCTAATTTGTGTAAAATCATTTGAGAGAAAATATAAGGAAATGGTGACCCTGCTAAGAAGTATTCTTCTGCTTTTAATGGCTGATGAAAACTGAAATTAAGGTTACCATGAAATGACAAGACGAGTTAAAACATTTCGGCCAGTTCAAACTAAATAATTTAATTTGAGCCTTTTTACTCCCCACATAAATAATAGCGTTTCCATTAGCGTAAATAATTTCTCCTGCGGAACGATGGGACAAACAACTGTAAACCATTAGTGCAATTGTCACGAAAACTAATCGCTCCGTTCTGTATGTGCGTGTCGCTGAATCGCTCCTTGCACGAACGTACGTAAGCTTATCGTTACCGAGATCATTCATCATCATGGGGATCGAGCTCATGGACTTGTGATGGCAAATGGCGATCATTGGCGCTAAAGCACGCGATCACCAGAATTGACCTCGCTGCTCTCAATGACCTAGTGCACTTCTACTGCTCTACTTCCATCATCAGCGACCGAACATGGAGTGCAGCAACCCTTCCTGTCTTTTTCCCCCTCCACGTCCCAAAGCCAATCACGGCCGGGTGAGTGAACCCCTCCGTCGTCCCTAGGGTTAATCATGCTAATGAATCTGGACCGAAACCAAATTCAGGGACGGAGAGTGCTCTGTTGCCAAAGTAGGATCGGAGCCAGGAATGAAGGAGAGTAGTAACAGACTCCCAAGGGAATTGGGGTTGGCCGTGCAGGAGACACATGCAGAAGGAGTTTCAACTCTCCTCTTGATTTAGATGTCATGCAAAGATCGTAGAAAAGCAGTTTCAAATGAGCTGCATATCTCGAATAATTAGGCTACCGCGCTGGCAGATCGAGCTTGTTAGCAGAGAAACACTGTTGTTAGAGTCCAAAAAGGAGAGGGTCGAGTGAGTATGTCGAACGGGTGTGTGTGTTTTCGTTCCATGACAAATGCGACGGAGGTAGTATCACTCATGTACATTTTTTGGAAAGGGTGCGTAAACAATATGAAGGAAATATATGTATATTTAGTTGCCACGTATTTGGGCACATATTTAAAGCTATGATGCATGAGCGTAAATGAAGATGAAGATGAAGATGTTAATATAAAGTAAAATTGATGTCAAGAGTTACTGTAGTGACATGGACCTTTATAAGGACGCTCTTCCTATTACTCTTTTGTTCTCCTTGTCAATTGTACCTTAACATCAAATAATATCATCATAATACATTAGGTCAAAAAGCGTTTATCCATTTTCCTTGCCCCAGCAGCAGTGCTTAAACACACTGACAGAGCAGAAGATCTTGGGTAAATAAACACTAAAATCTGAGAGTGATTAGGTTGAATACATCACCTGCTGCTTAGTTGTGTAGGAGAGTGAAATAGGATCTTCTGCAGCTCGTTTATGTACTAATAACACAAGAAGAAGAAGAAGAAAAAGAAAAAGAGGGGGAGACGACTGATGAGTGGATTATGCTTTGCAGCGTGGGCGGCGGAGTGAGAGAGAGAGAGAGGGAGAATTGAGTTTAAAAGGGGTCAACAAAGTCTTTGACAAGCGCGATGAGAGCCGCTGATAAAAGATAAAAGAAAGTGGAGCTCACACTCCATCTCTAATTGCATTCACTAAATATTTAACTCCTAAATGGTTTCGATGGCCTTCAGCTGTAAAAATGAAAGGGGGGAATATATTAATAGTAATCCACGACCTTGCGGGCGGTGAGCTGCATTCGCTGCAACATTAACGGAGCTTTCTTCTTCTTCGTTCTGTATGCACACATGCCGCAAAAAGAAGGAATCGAGATGATGTTATCAATCCGCGCATTTATATTCCATATATGCCATTGATTATACATGCGTGCATATACCGCAGAAAATGACGACAATAATAAATGACGATATATTTATTTCCAAAGGAAAGCCTGCACAAACGAAAGACAAAAAGTGTTGTCTGTAGTACCAATGCCTATGATATTACAGAAAAAAGGTACAAGAAAGGACGAGAAAATGATTACAATTTCCGCAGAAAAGCGTTGCCAGCCAGCTTTGCCAACTTGGGATATACAATAATCATATTTCAAGTTTTTTCCCTCTCCTCGTTTCGTAGAAGCTAGAGAATTAGGTCTTCTACATTATTCCTAAGTGGCCTTTTTGGCTCCCTTTTTTCTCTCTTTCCCCTCTACACTAAACCTTGAATCAGCCTGGCAAGAGTTTTTCTTCGTCCGCTAATCGTTACTGCACTCGATGTAGTATAATATCATAGTTTGTGCATACGCCACGCGCACTCACACACACACGTGTGTCCCAGCCTACAACAACCAGGGGCTTAATCCCAAGTAGCTTCTTTATTAGTAGTACTCTCTGAGTAAGAAGTCGGAGTAGGTAAAGTAGCAGTAGAGAAGAAAAGAGCCGCAGTAGCAGCTGAGGTTTCCTCCTCCTCCTCCAGCAGAATGTCTTAACAAGCTAGCTATTTATTTTCTCCTCCTCCCCTTAATAATATTATTTTCTTCTTTCCTGGCAGGAGGCAGTTCTAATTAGAGCTGATTTAGCTTATTCTTCTTCTTCTTCTTTTCATGCCCGGTGACATGATTTGACATATTGTATCGTCAACATACTTGCTTTCTATATATGCTCGTTTTACGTCTCCGTGACGCACAAAATATAATAACGTGGAGGGTCCTCCTCCTTGTTTTATTCATGAGGAGAAGTGGCAACTGAAGAAAGAAAGCTGGCTGACTATTTTAGTAGTTTACATAGAAGTGGGACCCCAGACCCTTTGCCACATTAAATAGCAATTAAAGGCAGATTGTTATGAGAGTGACCCGGCAACTTCCGCTGAGTAAAGGGGTCAATGTCAGTAGCTGCTATCTCAAAGTATATTAATGGTTCTTCTTGAAACTCTGTAGTAGCGATTATCGCTCAAGGATCCGGCGGACCTTTTCACTTTCTTTTTTTCTGTAGCAAAGGAAACAGAGCTATTGTTTTCTGCTCTCAGGCTTCAACCAACCGGAGGGAGGCCGGTAATTAAGTTAATCTCTCATCTTCCTTTCCCATTTATATATTTTTCAGAGAAATCTCTTTTGGCTCACTAGGCTGGTGGCATGAGCTAGGAACAATTACTGCGTTAATTGTGCGTGCATGCATAAGAAACAAAGCTGTTCATGTGCTTCCCAGAGAACATCTACCTAAACTTATGATAATGTAAAATATGTTGTGTGACCTCTCCCATTCCTGCTTTCTTCTTCTCTCACTTCTTTAGCTATACCTACGTATCTCTATCTGTCGTTGTATTTGTTTCCTCCTCATAATTGATCACACTCGGTATCGACACAAATATTGACAAAAGCAAGCAAGGACACTCTCAGTTCCACACGGATTGCGCCTGAGTCATAATGACTTGTGTCGATATGTGCTTTCACTTCCAGTTCGGGCACTTCTCCTTAGACACACAATGGAAGACCCTCGACTCAAGGATATATAACAAAGGAAAGATGGAAATGAAAGTGAGAGAGATGTGATTTGGATGAATTATGGTGACTATTTGGTATTGCTAATCTGGAAAAATCATGAAATAGAACATCGTATTTTATAAACACTATATTTTGTGGTGTAATACTGTTTGTTAGCTCTCCTCTCCTCGCCTCGGACGCTCTCCTCGTCTCGCGGTCGGCCTGCCTGGCTTGCCCGTCCGCTCCTCCCCCGAGACGAGGAGAGCAGGCGAGGAGAGGAGAGCTGACGAACAGTATCACATCACGAATTATCTGTAGAAGTAGCGTAAGTTATATAAAATTATAACTAGATCAAATAAAAGCTTTCAATCTCCTTCTCAAGTGCATTGTAAACTACAGTATTGCTGGTCAAAAACAGATGTGGTTCAGCAAGAGCTAAGGACACACAAAAGTGGTCGAGGAATTATTTTTGATTATTTGCGTGCAATGAATAATTGCACTTTTTTTAATTTTTACCTGAGAACATTAAAGACTTGCAACATAGCTCTCCAATCAAATAAGGTCTCATCTACGATTACTATAAACAAAGTTTTGATTAAATGAGGGATTCTTGGTATTTGCTCTGTCTTCTATTCGTTGTTGGCTGCAGACATTTTGGGCACTCTAAACTTGGCCTCATCAAGTCCACCTTCCTTGAGGCTAGCCAGAGGAGCCGACGTTCTTATTCAGTGGTCTTTGAAAGTATTCTAAGGTCAGGCCTTAATGATATTAGGCAAGCAACTTTCTCTCTCTGTTTCATCTCTTTTGGCCACTGTATACAAGCAAAAGGAGAAAGAAAACTTTTTGCTCTTCTGCCACTTCTATAGGCATCACTAAAAGTAGGATATAGCTCTCCTTCTCTCTCGGCAAGACGCATGCGTATGCTCCAAAAGAGAGAGAATTATTTATGAAGCGGAATAACTTTTCTTTAAAAACTTTTTTCGTCTTTTGTTAGCGATCATTGCGTTTTTGTCCTCCGCCTAAAAAGGGTCAACAGCACAAACAATAAAACTCTTTTTGGCGCCGAAAGTCGGCCGACTCCGTTGGACAAAAACGTGTGGTAAATATTTGCCTCAATTTCGTAAATCTAGTTATCACTGAGATTTCCTCCCTCGTTTTGTGAACTTATAAAATGAACTCACGTACGTACGCGTATCTCGAAAGATGTGCAGCCTTGATTCAGCTTAAGGAACTACATTATTTCTACTGAATGATACTCTGCAGCTATACAGTTTGTCCAAAAGCCCATTAATCTTGTGGCAACTTTGTATACGTAGATAGCAAAGAGACTTTTTATCACTTTTGGAATCATATACAATTTGGGCAATGGGGATCTCTCTTGATTCCATCCTATTCAATTCGGTTTGAGCACTATTTCTATTTCCCAGTCACTTTGACGTCTATAAATCAACTTTTCACACATGTCGCTCAAAAGCTTTTTGCTAGCAAAGGCCATTCGTAAATAAAACACACATATACGCGAACAGTAAAGGGAAAATGTTTAAAATTCATGGCTGGTGTTGTTGGATGACCGCGACGATTTTCGCAGTTATAGTTTTTTTCTTCTTTCTTTTGTCCACGACCTAGACCCAAAATGTTTTGGACTCAGGTGGTCGTGGCTTTTAAACGATCGAATTTCTAGCTCTATCTTCTGTCCATTCGCCGGGGTCGATAGAAAGAGTTAACGTGACAGCTCTGATCGATTCTTCTTAGCAAAGAAAAAAAGGAGAGAGAAAAGTATCCTATATTTAGATTTTTAGAAGGTTGTGATAAAACAGTTTCGTCCATTCTTGTGAACAACTTAGTCATAATGCATGTAATTATGCCTGTGAAGGTATCCAATGTCTTTCCCTTGATTAGGATTTCTCTTCTTCTGCCCACATCCGAATATCGATTATTACTTTTCCCAAAGTCGACCACAGACAGACCAATCTACAGGAGCGGTAATTTTTATTCCATTGACCATTTGCATCAAAAGTTTTCCCCCGTTTTGCAACTTTTTGTAAGACAGGAGCGGCAAACAAATAAAGATAGAAAGTGTTACAACATCTTGAAACTTTCTCGAGTTAACAAAAAGCAGATCTATCAGGCTCATCAAAGGCAATTCTTTTCACTTCTATTTTGACGTGGAACGAAACTGCATTGAAACCCATATAGACTTTGGAGGAGACACCACAACAAAGCCGATGGTGAAAATAGGAAAATGCTTTGTTAAAAAGTAAGTGTGGACTACAAGAGAGAGGAGGAAGAATGGATCGGAGATCTGTTCGTTCTCTAGCATTAGCTGGATGTCGTCGACAACCCATAATAACAATCATCTCTCTTTCTCTTTCTCTGATGTTGTCGACTGGTTGGCGTTTGCTGGCTTTGCTGCACCACCAGGGTTAGGAGGAGGTGATTTCAAGTTGAGCTGCTTCGCGCTCGGCTGATTCAATTGAAAAGGAAGGAGAGCTCAGCTTCGGCTCCTCTCAACAGCTAAAAGACCAAACTACAGTGTCACGTACATTGGTCTGACACGGGGACAAGGTCCTCGGAGTTATTATGATTCCGCGAAAATATTTTTAAAGCGCCTGATGTCGATGATAGGAATCGTCGTCGGTTGAATTTGAATGTCGTTGCTGGTGTGACTGGCTCGATCGCCCCCACGCTGGGCGGGTTGACAACACCAGCCGCCGGTAATAACAACCCGATTGATTAATGAAGAGGGAGAAATGAATTCTGCTTCGTTCCTCCCTTCAGAATAAGAAGAAAAGGTCAGATCGGGTCCAGCACTGCAGAGAATAAATTCTTCCTCCATTCTTCGCTCTAATGGCAACAAATGATGATGTTTTCGGGACGACGTCATACCTTTTGTTGCTGGCTTTTAGCCACTTTTCAAAAGATTCCTTTTCATTTTTCTGACATCATGAGAACGGCGTCGCTCACAAATCGTCGTCAGCAGCAAAGTCTTTGTTGGATCAAATATCGAAAAGGAAAAAGCCACGTCTTAATCAACGATAATCAAACTTAGCTTGCTACATTGCTAGGGTTTCAACAGAAAGGACCTGCTTCTCTTCATGTGCTCATGGTTTTGTTCACACGAAAGCAGTGAAAATAAATAGGGTCTAAAGAGCAAACCATTCAATAAGGTGTGAATACGCCTGAGTCCGATTATTAAAAAGCTTAAGCAGTTCCTAAGGTCTTCCTTAGTGCTAAGTATTTGGTTTCAGCCAATGAGAAGCCACTATTTAGGCTAAAGGAGTACCTTAAGCGCTAAGTATTTCATTTGAACTTTTTAATAATCGGCCTCTGGCCTCTTATACTGCTTCAATCCCCCATTTTTTCCCAACGCCTGTGGCTAGTTCAAAATCATCGTTAATACAACGCTTAAATTTCAACAGCCAAGTGTAGAAGGTCCCTAGTCCTACTCGATGATAAGCCTCCTTTACTTCTAGTTCCCTCCCGCAGAGCGAGCTGATCAGCTTAATTATTTTCCCTCGCTATTTTGCGAGCATTAATATGGATAATATTAATAGGCTTTGACGCTACCCGAGGGAGGGTACTCGTCAAAATCATATGCAGCCATCAGTGGAGTTGTGAGAACCAGATGAAAGTGTTGTCAAGCAGAAGCTAGCTATGATGTGGCGCTCTCCCCCAATGCTGCAAATATTATTATTCTGATGCGAGGCGAATTTCATTCTGTTCCGCCGCGTTCCATCAAAGCGCGCGACATCGACCTAGCTCGGCCGTATTCGTTCACCTACCTAGCCATATTCGTGGCCACCCTTGGTTGCTGTGCAAGTCCTACGAGTACGTATATTCCTGCTTTGCCTGCCAAACGCAGCTTCGAGTGCGCCGAGTCTCTCTCTTAACCGTTACCCTCTGCCTTCCTGTCTCGATCCCTCGTGCGCGCACAGACCCGCTTCAGCTGCCTCTGTTGCCTCCAGCTTTTCGTTCTTCAGTCGAGGAGGAGACGTTCGTAAGGATGGAAGGAAGAGTGCCGAACAGATTTTAAAAAGAGTTTGGGAAAAGACAGTGACACGAATTGTAGAGTTTTTACATGATAATAGATACGAGTGACAGTGACTGAAGGATCAGTATTAAGGCGAATAACGCAGAAAATCAAACGAATTAACCGAGTGCTTTACAGTGTAAATGATCATGATGCCCTCCTATGTGTTCGACAAATGAGGAAAAGGAGGCTGGTTGCCTGCATGCTGTGAATAAGAAGCTGGCTGCCTCAAAGGAAAAGTGCAAGTGCATCAAAACAGATGTAATGAATTCTATTCATGGCCTAATGGCAACATTGCATTGAAAGGGAAATCAGCGAGTGGTGAATGCAGTGCAAGAAGAAAAGTGCGTCTTTGGTGCGAGATAAAGAACTCACTCTCTTCGACGAAAATAGGGAAGTGTCACCAGAGAGCAACAAAGGATCGAGGGCAAGCAACGCCATACGAGATATGACATCGGACATGCATAACGGATGCGATACCCAGCAGATAACAAATAGAACAAAGTAGTTCTTGCTCTACTTATT
>LR139635.1:0-28567 GCA_900659605.1 Tisbe holothuriae | reverse complement strand
TTGCAATGAACCTGAAAAGGTAGTACCCTAAAATATATAAAAAGGGATGCATAGCAAATATTTAAGAAAAAAAATACTGTTCTAATTTTCAGGACACAATCCGAGGCTCTCAGGAATTCGTCCGCAAGCTGATGAAAGGCGGCAGCGGCAGCTACAACGCGTCCTCAATGCAGCAGCAGCAGCTGTTGTCCACCTCAGCCGAGCGGGTGGCCAGGCAGCAGCAGCACCAGGGTCAGAGCTCGGGAGGGCTCATGGAGACCGTCAAGGAAAAGTTGAGAAGGAGGAGCAAGGAACCGATTATGATCGAGGTAAAATCTTTAGGAAATTTTGCTCAAAAGAGGTTGCTGGCTTGATCTGGGATATATAATTGTTATGGATAGGCACTTCGAATGTTCGATATCATCCGGCAGTTTCCACTTAGCTCCGTTTGCTATGTCAATGTAGCTTTTTGCGAGTCTTACGATTTTTATTTTGTTCTACGAATTGGTATGAATAAAAATATAATTTTAGTTATCCGGTATAAAAGCCGTCATGTCATTTAAAGTCCTTGTAGATCCTCTGATTAGAGCTTAAACTTATATTATCCTTGAGCTTAACGAACCTTTGGGCTTTTGATAATACAAGTGATTTTGTTCTAAGGTTGTGGTGGCATAGCAAAGGAATAATATAATCTCCCTTTAATCAGTTTAATGAGCAATACTTCACTAGTTGTCACATTGCGACGACAATACCTATGCCATTTAATCTATTGTTTCAGTCCCGTGAGAGTCTGTCGTCCCCTCCTCCACCGAGCCACGCCCCACCGCCGGTCCCTGTCGTCCCTCAGCAGCAGCCAGACCAAGCCCCTGAACTGGACGCCCTGGCTGAGCTCGATGACGTCATCGACTACCACCAGAAGGTCACGGTCCCGCCCAAAAGGAAAGACTCGGCGGAGAGGAAGTCGACTTTAGGTAAATGGAAATTAATAATTATATTTATTTATGTATTCATTCCATGTAACGTTACGTGGCCCTTAGTGTTTCTGTATCGGCTCTATTAGTAATTAATGACAATATTATATTTTGCTCAATGGTGGTTAGTGTTTTCTGAAACGATATATATTGCCAATAATTAATTTAGATAAATAGTTTTGTTTTCGCCGCCGTAATCTTTCTCGGATTTGATTTTTTTTTATCTGAGCCTTGTGCTCAAAAAGAAATCGGAGACAAGAACTTGTAGGGGAGCATGAAATTTTGACCCAACATGTTCGACATGCATAAACTTGCTCCGCTGCTGGTAACTTTGAAGCGTGATATAATTTTTTCTTATGCAATAAACGGATTTTTCCAAGCAAGCGGATAGTATATTATTAATCAAATATATATTTCTTCAGGAAAGAAGAAACGTTCTTCCAAGGACAATAGCGGCTCTTCCACTTCCTCGAGCAAGCTCAAGTCTCCCCAAGGAACCCTCGTTCTAGGAAGTCTGGGTGGGACATGGCCAAGGACGAGAGGAGGACCGATCATTGAGCAAGGAACGGGAACTATTCTACACCCACAGAAGGTAATGATCAAGTTTATTTTTACAACGTTTTCATTAGAACCTAATATAATACGTAATACGTATAATTTTCAAAAACTAAACACTAAGATTGCAAAATTTACTACATTTAGATATTAATATAACTATTATATGACTCCATTCAAAAAAAAATTCAGGTGAAGAAGGAACGCCTCCCTCTCTCCGAATTGCTCAACAACCTCCCTAAATACTCACTCGACAACAATGCCCACTCCAAGCCCTCCGCTACCCAGCACGGCCTTATGACCAGCCTCCGATCAGAGCAGCCTCTGCAGACGAGGAGCACCCGGGAGACGAGGAGGCAGCCGAGGCCACTCACAACATACGAGTTCTTGCAGGAGGAAGGTGAAAGGAAGACTAAGGAGAACTACAGGTACGAAAGTTAAGCAGGCATTAAAATGCTTGAATGTTCATAGGATATTTTAGACACGGTTTGTAATGGGTTCTAAATTGATATAAAAGCACATGAGACGCGTATGACTATTTTTAGATAATTTTATGATGGTGACCATGGAACCCTGAAGTAAATATGATATTTTACTTAAGGCTTCCATGTGGTGACTGATCCCATTTAAAATTTATAATGAATATTTTTTGAACAAATGTCCAATGTAAAAAATACCAGTATATTTCAGTCAAATCCACCCTGTAACTGACGAAGATCTCAGTGGTTTATAAATTCTTATTTATTATATAAGCAGCATCCACAGGAAACGCCTTTGAATATGTCATTTTTTTCCAGAACTCTTGATCACGCCTTCCTCGCCGAGCTCCGCGCTGAGAACGCTGCCCTTCTTCAGCGGCAGTCGGCCAAGCAGCCGACCGCGGTGTCCTCCCCTCAGCCGTCGTCGTCTTCGGCCGCGGTACCGGCGCCGCTATTGTCCCCGTCGGACACGTCCATTGATGAGAGCGTTAAGAGTGGCCATATTGAGAAAGAGGTGAGTAACCGTGAGTTCAATAATGAAATATTCAAAGAAGAGTCAATCATAATTATAATAATGGGGTTCATAATTTGCTGTCATAAGCGATAAGTACAGTCATGAAATATAAGATATCTTATATAATGTAATTATATTCAAAGATGCTTCATTTGAACAAGTTTTACAAATTGCAATAAAACATCTAGTATTAATAGCACGAGCTCTTTACCTAATCGTCCTCCGAATTAACTTTTTTTCCCATTCCAGGTCCTGGAACGCTATCTTAAGAAGTCTACGAGCGGCTCCTCCAGCTCCACCACGAGGCAGCACCACAGGCAGCAGCAGCTGACCTCGCCTCACCTGTCGTCGCCACCGCCGTCATTGACCTACACGAGTAGGGCGACGGTGTATGCCAGTGGCAATAATCCGTATCTGCCGGCGAATATTGCTTCACCGACGAGGTAAATTCCACAATATAAAGTAAAGTCGTTATATTACATACAATACTGTCATGGTAATACTTGCCACCTATTTCTTCATAATTTTTATGGAGATAAAAAACTACTTTACTTGCAATTCTATTTATGCAAATGCCAAGTTTTTGCTTCATAAGTTTAAATACATTCGGTACAAAGACTGAGTTGTATATAAAATTATCATTATTAGGTTTTCGAGTCCACTTCCTCACCTCGGCAGCCCTATTCACGACTTCCGCGGACAGACTGGCCCTGGCGATGACGGAGCTGGACTCCTCGCTCTATCCAGGCAACAGCAGCAACATTTGTATGGTGGTGTGTCTCCTTCACTCGGGGTAAGACTATTCATTTTTAATACTTCAAGGTGCACCTTTAACAGGAGTTTAAAATTTTGCTAACTGCTAAGGAACTTAGGGCTGCATGCAGCAAATGGCAGTTCAATATATAATAATATTTTAAAAATATATATACTAGCGATTTTTATCAGTGTTTATCATCATTTAGGCTCTTGGCCATGGTCACACCCCGTATCAACCCGGAGGCGGCGCTGGCGTTTCTCCCTCCACAGGACTCTTGGACACGTACGGACTCTCATCGTACCAACATGTGCCACCAGCACTCATACCAAGGTATTTATTACCACAAAAATATAGACAAACATGTTCATAATCAATTTAGAAGGGGCGCTGGGGAAAATAAATTTCTGTGACGGATGCGCGTATTCATTTTATAATAACGCTAACCTGCTAAGTCCGCGATCCGGATTGTCCGGCGACTGTCCAGAGCAATATAATTTAGTTATATTATTCATTAAAACTATTAACTAAATCTGTATTTTGGTGATTTTACCAATTCAAAAACATGCAAATTTGTAGCAGAACTCGGCCCAAGGCGAACCGCAGACGTCGTTGTAACAGTATCCATAATTATTTATAATGTTCGCTTACTGAAAACACCTTTGAAAATATTATGTTATAATTTAATATGTCTCGTTTCAGCTCCTCTGCCCTCCTCGGCCTCTCCAACCACAGCCACCTCCTCAACCCTTCCCCATCCTCTTACCACGCGCCTACCACCTCCTACCTCCCACCCAGCTCCAAATACAGCACCAAACCGAGCTACTACAACCAGTACCATGGCGTGGCGTCCTCTTCCCCGACATATCTCGAATCATCCACGCATCGGGATGCGTCGTCACCGCCGCCGTTGTACCAGTCGTCGGGACTGGAGGGCAGTGCCGGTTACAGTAGAGGAGGCCGGGGGAGGAATTCGAGTACGGAGCAGCAGTTGTATCAGCAGGTGGCGGCGTCGGGGACGAGAACGAGGTAGGCATCATTTATAGAGGCGCATTTACTGGGCACATGTACTAATTTCGATAACCAAAATATTTTACAAACTGTAACAAGAGGAAGTTTTCTTCTGAGAAATAATTATACTAGTATAGAAACTCTCTGTGCGTCAATGTAAAATGCTAATATCGGCTACGGCTAGCAACCCTTAATTAAATAAAGAGAGTTGTCTACAACAAAAATCATTTGGTAATGTTTGATTGTTAAAAGGTGCTTGATGGAATGTTTCATATTATATTGATTTTTTTTTTCTTAATTGAAAGTAATGCAGAGGCTACTCCATAGTGTTCATCATTATATTACTTATATTAAAGGGACATAACTACCCCATCATGCAATTCCGATTATTCGATCTATTGATATAAGATTTATGGTAGGGCGAAAGCCCGTGGCGGAATGGTTAGTGTGCAAGACTCCCATGCAAGGGGGCTGGGGTTCGAATCCCGGCCCCGGTGCTTGGGATTTTTCAAATGTGCCAAAAGGCTGCCACACAAATTGCCCATGTGTGGCGTGCTATTGCAATGAACCTGAAAAGGTAGTTCCCAAAAATAAAGGGATGCATAGCAAATATTTTTAAATAAATATTTATGGTCAATTACAGTTTTTAAAAATTGAGTGTGAACTAATTTGATATTCTAATATGTATTTAATGTTTCAAATGTTTCCAGAATCGCTTCCAACACCAGTCTCGGCTCCTCCCTTTCCCAGAGCTCCCACACCTCGCTAACGTACTCCTCCGGTCAGCCAAGGCAACAACAGACAGACCAACATGGTGGATATGGGACAACTGGAGGAGGAGGAGGAAGGCATCTGTCGCCTTATGGATTTGACCATCAGGCTGGAAGGTAATATATTAACTCTTACTTCTTTTTCTGTAATTATAGATGCTCAAATATATTATTTTTACGAAGTGAGCAGCAAAGAAGCTTGACAGTTAAAATATTAATAAGATTCTCTCTTCTGTAGATCCGGTTTACCCCCCTTGCTCCCCTCTAGCGGCACCTATGCTGGAGGCCACGGTGGCTCCAGCAGTTCCCCTTGGGGCGCTTCTTCTTCCGAGAGCCCGCTTCCCAGTTTCTCGGTCCACTACCATCTGCCAGATGGGTCAACAATACCGGAGAACCCAAGGAGCCTCTCGAGAAAGTATGTTTAACTTTTATTATAGCATTTTATTTTATAAATATTTTGATTTGCGTTGCTTGTTATGATTATATATTATTTCGTTAAAATATGGCGAATTATTCTTTGAATATTTTTATACTCAAATACTATATTTAATAAATTTACAAAGTTGTAGTTTTATCCTTGCATTGCGCATCCTGAATCACATTATAAAATTAACTTCCAGACCCCGACCCGGCGACATCCGCGGCATCAAGATTGAGAAGACGACTGAGGCGCTCGGCATCACCATCGACGAGGGATCCAACGAGGGCGTCTTTGTCTCGTCGGTCAGCAAGGATTCACTCGCATCGCAAGTCGGATTGCAGGTATCAAGATTGTATAAAACGCAAACTGCTCAGTAACAAGATAGATGCTACTATGCTCAACATGGAACAAACAAGGAAATTAAAGTTTATGCAAATGAGTTTGTTGTCTCAGGTTGATTTATTAACAAAGCTAAGGGAGTATTTTCATGGTTACAGACTTCATGTTTCCACCAGTGTTGTTGGATAAAGTATTTATTTTTTAGGGTATTTTACCAATCACGATTAATATCCGTGTTATGATAAAACCATAAAATCGTTAGTAGTGTTTCAGACTGTTTCTCTTTGGAGAACATGCATTGTTTCTATTCTGAGGAACAAGAGGGGAAACGTGGAACGGGTTCTTTTTTTCTTATGTTCAAGTGTATATTTTAAAGTAGTTCCAAGTCATTAAATTCGAGACGAGTTGCAATATTACCAATCCTACTCAACATTTATCTCAGGTTGGCGATCAAATCCTTGAAGTATACGGCGTCAACGTGCGCTCCTGCGGCATGGAAACCGCGGCACGCGTCCTCTCCTCGCGCAGAAACACGTTCGAAATGAAGGTGCAGTTCAACCCGGACCTGGCGCAGGGCAGGAGAAGGGCTGCAGGGCAAGGTGCGGGGCAACAGTCTGGGGCTAATAAGGCTGCGTCTGTAGCTGAAGAGGAGGACGAGGAAGAAGAAGAGGAAGAACTGGAAGATGAATCAGGTGATAATTTCTCATTTGAATTTTTAAGCCCATTAACTTAAACTAAATTTTTCAAAGGTACTTGCAAAGTCTGCAATCTATTAAAAAACTCAAAACTAACTCTGATTTGCGCGTGAACTTGAAGAGGACCTCTAAACTCTTCATTTCTGATTAATTGTAATGGCTAATCTTTGAGGGTATTTGTCCGAGCTGTTCATATGTGCTTTTTAGTTTTTGCCTTTGAAACTTCCTTCATGCACTTAAGTGATTTTTACAATTGTGCAGCATTGATATATTGAACTTCTATATATCATTATTACATTTTCGAATTTCTTTTCCCCTCTAGATCTTGAAGACGATGACGTAGTTCGTCTCCACGGTGGCGACCCTGCTGACGGCGGCCGATCCGAGTCTCCGACGCCAAGGAACTCGCCAAAGAGTCTCAGATCGCAGGGGTCAATGCTATACAGGTACAAGCAGGATGTTATATTAAGATTATATCGCTTTACCTTAAGAACACGCTCAAATACTGTCGGATTATAGTAAAAATACTTATTTTCTGTAATTTCTTGATGGTTTTTCAATACTGTATATATCCATAAAGCATAAAGATAATAAAGCTTTTGAATATTTAATGATAGCCTTGTAGATGGAATTCTTTTCATAAAGCTAGGAAGGTGAAGTATGTAAGAACAGTCATCCAGTTGCAATGCTGATCTATATGTCCTGTTTTCAGGGATTCTGCCCACTCCACGTTAACCGGTCATCTGAACCACCACGCCGGGTTTGAGCCTCCCCGTGCGCCTGCCAGCCCACCCTACGAGCCGAGGCTCGTGTTCCCCACAATGAAGAAGAGCGGAGATCTGGGAGTGAGACTCGTGAGTATTGGAGCGCATGCTGCACAAGTTTAAAACTTTTTAAGTCCGTGTATCATTGTTAATACATTTTGTCCAACCATTATCAAAAACATATTTATGAGTGCTGAATTTTGGAGCAAGTTTTAGTAGTAAAATATTCAATGGCTTGTCATGCCCACATTTATTACATATATAAAAGAAAAAGTCCCTACTTGTAGCAGTGACACGATGCTGCTTTGTCTTTGTCTTTTTCCTTTAATATTTCACAGCCTTCGCGGCAAATATGCATATTTCAAGAAAATGTTTAGGGTATATTAAGTCCATTACTCTGTTAGACTGTTAGTAAAGCTGAACTTCTTAACAATTTGGTTATACAGATTGACGGATCTCGAACAATGCAGATTAAGCGAAAAATAAACTGATTGCACAAACACGCACACTGCTGCAGCACTGAATTGTAGTTGACAAAGGACATTGAAAAAGTCCGCCACACGTAATAATATAATCTCGTTTCAGGTCGGTGGCAATGCCTGTGGAATCTTTGTCCATTCGGTTGAGAGGGACTCGGCTGCATATGCGGTTAACATTAGATGCGCTGATCAGGTGAGATTAGTTCTTCAATTTCAAATAAAATTGCGGTTAATTATTAAATAAAAGTATGAATCTTCTTACCCATATATTTGCTTTATAATTTTATGTAACCTTATTTTCATATTTTAAATGATTGAACCTTAGGATTGAACGTAATGAACATCCTATTTTTGTGCTACACTACTATATACCATACACAAGGATGTTCTATATAACTATAGAACATCCTTGACCATACACTAATGATTTTATTGCTATAACTTATTCCAGATCCTTGAGTACAACGAGGTTGACCTGCGCAAGGCGACCGCTGAGCAGGCTGCGTACGAGCTCGCAAAACCTGCTGAGAAGGTCGCCATCCTGGTGCAATACAATCCAGACAGTAAGTAACGGTCCACTAACGGATAAGTGCAAAAAGTTATTTGCTAACTTATATATTTAAAGGCGTTTACTTCATCCATGGACTACTAATTTGATCTTGTTCTATGCCGAATGCATATTCTACGTTCTCCTTCTTCTTCTTCTTAGATTGAGCTTGCTTTGCGTTCAGGAATTATTGCAGGCCTGAAAAAGAAGTGCTAACGCTGTTTCTGATAGGCCATTATTATTTAAGATTAGTATATTTGATACAGAGTATAGTCAGGAATACAATGTGTTTAATTCCATATATTAAAAAATAAAAAATATATAATATCTTTAAATATAATTTCAGAATACAACCTGATCAAAGACCGCCCCGGCGACTCTTACTACATCCGCACCATGTTCGACCGCCTCCGAGCGGCTCCCTCGTCCAACGCCTCCGAGCCTCCGCAGCTGCTCTTCTCCAGGGATGACATTCTCTACGTTGACAACACGATGTACAACGGAGTGCCCGGGCATTGGTCGGCGTGGCTGGTGGACGCGGAAGGGCAGAGGACGCAGTGGGGAATTATTCCCAGCAAGTATAAGGTGAGGATTTACTATCGGTGTATCAACCCACTTTGACGAAAAATGTAGCAAATGAATTCTCTTTTGAGTTTTTATATAAAAAAACTTGAGATTTTTAATTCTATTGCTATGACTTAAATGTTGCAAAACTATCTAGTCTCCTATATTGTAGAAATCCATTGTAAAATTGAACATATATGTACATGTCCCTAAAATAACTGCATTGTCTATCGACCGAGAATGATCCATTTGGCATCGGCCTCCGTCTAGCTTTAAAACAGAACTATTTCATGGTTCATTTATTAGTAAGTACCTTTGTATAAATGTCTCCTTTTTTGTCTGCAGTTCTATTATTACATGGCTCAATTAATATCTCTTTTCAGGTCGAAGAAGAGATGCTGAAACACTCTTTGGGCGGCAGCGGTTCCGACCTGGGCGGCAGCAGCGGCTCCGGGCTTGACGGCGGCGCTGGCGGTGGTTCCGGCTCGTCCGGGTTGTCGGCGTCATCCCGCGCTCGCAGCACGTGGACAGCCACGAGGAGGTCGTTCTTTAAGAGAAAGAGTAAGGGGAGATCAAGGTGAGTGAAAAATTCTACTACAGGGTGGGAGGTCAACACGGAAGCAACTTTCTCAGCTTGTTTCTCTTTTATACTTCATTTTTAGACTATGCCTATTTTATACTTTATTTTTGTACATAATTAGTACATATCTGTATTAAAATATGGTATGCATAGCTTTCACTCAGTCATATATTTGATCCCATACATGTTAGGGGAGAAATAAGGGTCTGCATGCCCTAATTTCAGCCATAAATCATGTGTAAATCAATATTTGTACTTTGATTATTACTTTAAAACAGTTTTAATATAGCCAGTAAACCCATCTGAAGAGCATCAAATAATAGATTGATAATCTTTTACAATAAAAGTATTCCTTAGCACAGCTTGAGCCAAAGTCACCTATTTAGAAAATGGGATTTTAAGGCCATGAAATGGCATACCTGCACAATGGTTTGGATTGGTACTCATTTTTGTGTACTATATATTATTACTTTAACAGCTTCACAATAAAGTATGAGCAATGTAGTTGTATATAAATATGAGTCTGACCCCTATTTCATACATTGCATTGAGTTTTCTTTCAATTTGACAGGAGGTGGCCTCTGCACGCCCCCTTCTTCCTTACTTTGGTTGAGTAAAACATAAATAGCAGCCTAAATTATGGGTTTACAAATAAATTTATAAAACAAAAAAGTTTGGGGTAGAATGCCTCTTAATATTTTATTTTATTACTTTTCTTGAATTGGATGCTGTAAATGCCTGCAGTCATTGATCTGGTTACCCATAGCCAAGTTGGCAATCCTCAGGATGCTGGATCTGCACTTGGGGGTCACCTAACATAAAGTCTTATAAAATAATGTAACAAAGGGTTTTGGACTATTTGACACCTTCTAAGCATTGCTCATGAATGAGGCAGATGTCACAAAGGGAAATCTCACAAATGTATGGACAGAGCAAAGTATTGTAAGCATTTTAAAATCTGCTTCCGTGTTGACCTCCCACCCTGTACGTGTAGATTAAAAAATGCCTGATTTGTGTAGAATTGCGTCTAAAACTGAAAGCTGATTATTGCTATTGCATTGATACGCAAGCAGAAAAGTGGCACATGACAATACAATTATGCATTGCACTTACTTATGGTATCTAGAAAGTAAGACAGTTGTTTCCCTGATCCTTTGTACCAAAAACTAACTCAAAAGCCCTCTGGGTGCTCATAAAAGAAGTAAGAAGAAGAAGCAAACACAACCAATTTGGGGGAAAATTGGGCGCAACACACACTGACGTATAAAAGAGTTAAAACAGAAGCAACTTTAGCACTGACCTCAAGGTAAACCAACTTGCTCTCAACCCCTGAACATGAAAGTGGGGGAAGCAAAAAGTTGTTACTCTCCTCCTTTTTAACGTCGGCTTTGCACGAGATGTCATAAAAAGTTTCTTCCTCTGGTGATGAAAGAGCGAAGAGGCCAATTTACTTCAACTCCTTTTCTCAGTCCATAACTTAACTAGGGAAGAGGAACAGATACTGCTGCTACTTATAATGATAATGTACAAGGAGTACGAGCAAAAAGGCGTGAAACAGAATTGCAAATGTAGTTGGAATTCAACTTTCCTTAACATGTGAGAGCTTGAACCGAACAAGGAGAAACATTACAAACCTAGTAGTTGCGTCACAAGTCTGCCGGTGAAACATGGGTTTGTACACACAGGAATAAAGTAACATAATTTCTTGCCTAAATTACATACGTCTTTTATTACTATCAAAAATGTTTTATATACTTTTTTCTTATCTTAGCTGTATGGCCACCGTGTTTCTGGGAAGTAACAGCGATTGGTTAGAAGATATCTATCTTATTGTTTAATGCAGGTTAATGCGACCAATATATCATCGAGTTCGATTCATTTACACACGAGCTTTTTTTCTTGCAAGCGTATTAAATTTACTTTCTTCCTCTCACACCATATTCCATCTGCTCTGATAAATTTAGTCCCTCATCGAGGATATGAAAGTCTTCTCATTCAATGTTATCTAAAACTCCGTCTCGTTCTTCTTCTAAAAATCAAAAAGTTTGAAAATAGAATTAAAAATACAATGCAAGAAATGAAATATGTTAACGCATCACTCTTCAGCTAGGAAGTATCTTTTCAGTGTATGGCGGACGACTGCTTGATCATCTCCAGCCGCTTCCGGATGTCCTCCACGTTGGCGGCGGGCGCCTTGGCCGCCTGCTGCCGCTGCTCAGCGCCCATCATGACGTCATCGTCGTCCTCCTGCCTGGCGTTGTAGGAGGGCGCGGCGGAGATGCGGTACTGGCTGGCGGGGCCGGCGGGAGGACCGGAGGGCGCTGCTGGCTGCTTGTGCGCGCCTGGCGCCGCTCCTGATGATGCGAGTCCTCCCTTCTCGCGGAGGATTCGCAGGCGGTCCATGTAACTGCTGAGCGAGGCTTCCGCTAGCACAGCCTTGCCTCCGGATCCGTTCGTCCCGCTCGACACGGTCCCACCGGCTGAGCCGAGGCCTCCCCGGGCGTTCTCGTCATAGTTGTAGCCGCCTCCACCGCCTCCCTGGCCCAGCTCGACCTCAATCTTCTTGAGCCCGTTCTCGATGTAATCCCTGAAGTACTGCGACGACTTGGCAAGGAAAGGCTCCAGGTCCGCAGTCGGGTTCGCCTGCTTGAAATTGTAGAGCTCTTGGAGCCCTTGCCGGGTCTCCTCCTTATCTCCAATCTTCTTGAAGATGATGGCCAGGTTGTCCTGGTTGTCCTTGGACATTCTCGGCACGACCCTCTTCTTCGGGATGCCGCTGTTGGCCGCACCGTTCGTGTTGGAGTTGTCCTGGTTCTCCTTTCCGATGCCGCTGCTCAGCAGCTTGCGCAGGTACGAGACGAGTTCAGAGTTCTCGGGGTCATTAACTCGCGTTAGGTGATCGAGAATCTCGTCTCCCCGCGTCTTGGCCATGGTGTGAAGTATGGTCTTGACCGTCCTCATGGCCGTATCACTTGACTGCTGCTTCCAGAAGCTCGTCGGATACGCGCGGAGGAAGTCGTGCAGGTCGCTGAGCACGGCATCAATGTTGAGCCCCTCGGCCATCCACGCGGGCAGCGCACGGATCACCTTCCAGATGCACTTCATCACCAGTTCCATGTACTTTGGCGCGAGTCCGCTGTTGCCCACGCCGTCCTTCAGCATCTTCAACAGCGCGCTCGTCACGGCCGTGTGGTCAGACCGGTCGACGATCTTGACTGTCAGCACATTAAGCGCCCGCACCAGCTGGCTGCCCTGTGGCAGCTCCTGAATGGCCGGCTCGAGCAAAATGCACACAATGATATGGACCAGGTCATGGAGGGCGGACGCGGACGCGTGTCGCGTCAGGTCAGCGTGGTGGTACATGGACATGAGGACCATGGTGAGGTACTGGAACAGGCGCATGACGTCCGTGGCGTTGCAGTTGTCCGTGCGCATCTTGGTCTGGAGGACGTGGCGGTACTGCATGTAGCAAGCTTGCAGAAGCTGGTCCATGCGGTTGCCGGCGGCAAGCAGCTGCACCTTCTCAGAGTCCTTGATCACCTCTTCCATCTGCTTGAGCGCGCTCGTACACGTGGCGGCGTCCTGGCTCAGGATCTGCGACAGCACCAGGTCCAGCGCCTCATACGCCTCGGGCATGTCGGTCAGCTGGTTGGAGGCTGGTGGCGTCACGTGCTGCGGCTGCTGCTGCTCTCTGTACTGCTGCAGCGGCGTGTAGCGCTTGGTTACCGGGGCTGCGGCCGTGACGGTGGGCGGCAGCGCGACGCCGTCGTCGTTCAGGATGTCGTCCAGGTTGTGGTTGACGAGCTTGATTCCGGGGTCGCCCATGTTGCGGTCCACGGCAGACTCGATCTTGTCCAGGTCGAGGGTGAACGCGCCGGAAATGGGTCTCGACTTGGCGGGGCTGCCGCGGTTCATGCTGGAGGGAGGGGGGCCGTTGTAGTCGGGCGGGTTGTTGTTGGCATTGGCACGGGCGCCGCCCATTGGAGGCCGGAGTCGGGCGAGGTTGGATCCGGGGCGGGGCTGGACGCCTGAGGGGGCTGCCATCCTGGTAGGTGGTGCTGCAGCGGCTGTTGGGGCTGGAGGTGGCGCTTCCTGCTGAGGAGGTGCGTGTGCAGCGGGAGGGCCGCGTGTTTTGCTCTGGCGTTTGATGCGCTCCTCCAGCATGGCCATGTCCTTCTCCGGAAGGTTGCCGATCATCTTGTACATGCGTTCGCCGTCCTGAAATTGAAATTTATTATATTATCGAATACGTTAATAAACTACGTTAAAAATTCTAGAATACTTTTGATCATGAAACATTGTTTCCTAATTTACTGTTTATATTTTAGTAACGCAACATTAAATACATTGATTCAAAAGTGACGAAATATTTTACATATTGTAAAAAAACCTAAATCGTGCGTAAGTATATAGGGTAAAAAGCTCTTTAATATAGGGCACCAAAGGAATCTATACACAGCTAGTACAGTCGAGAAGCACACTTAAAAGGCATAAGACATAAACTCCATAAAATTCATAAAACCTTTTTTACCTGGAAATACGTTTCCGTGATGCAGTTAAGCGCCGCACTCCGAACCGAGTTATCCCTGTCCGCAATCTGCTTGGCCACCTCCTTCAGGCACGCGCCCGCCGTCGGCTGCAGCACGCTCGACCCGAACACCACAATCAGATGCGTCAACACCGTGATCGCCTCCGTCCGCTGCTTCGCGTTCTTCGACTTGAGCGAGTCCATCATGTACGGACACACCTTGCCGGCCGGGTACAGGCCGCAGAGGCTCTTGACAATGTCGCGGACAGCGTTGCGAACCTGGTCTTTGGGGTCGCCGCTCTTGTTCAGCAGGTAGGGGAGGAAGGCGCTCGCTTCCAGGTCGTGCAGACTGTAGTCAGCTTCGGACAGGTGCTTAAACACCTCCCGCAGGTAGTCCAGCCCGCGCAACAACACGGACGGGTTCGTCTCGAAGAAGCGCAGCGTCAGCCACTTGAGGATGAGATCCAGATTGGCCTTGAGTGCATCCACATCGTTCGCGGCGTACTTTGTCAGCGATTCGATGGCCTTGAGATGCTGCTTAAAGTCCTTGTTGTACATCTGGCCCATGAGCGTGGAGTTGAAGCCCGCCGTCGTCATCTGCTCCTGCAACAGGTCAACAAACTCCTGTCTGGGCGTGGTGAAGTTCCACTTGAGAACGCGCAACTTGGACTCGTCCTTGAAGCGGCCGCTCTTTAGATTGTTGGCCGAGTACAGGGGCGATGAGTCGATCTCCTCGCCCTTCTTGCGGGAGGAAGGCGCTGCGGACTTGGCTCCGGGACGAATGCCAGGCTTGGAAACTTTTCGTTCAGCGGGAGCCGATGCCGGCTTGGATGCGGCAGGGGCCGCTTCTGCAACTGGCTTCTTCGCGGCAGGCTTGCTGACACCGCCGCTCTTTGGCTTGACCACCTTGGGTCCGGAGGGGCCATCTGAAGGCTTGACGACCTTTGGACCGGCATTGGCAGCCTGTATGGCCGCTGCTGGCTTGCCCGTCAGTTCTGCCTTCTCAGCAAACTCCTTAATCTTGCCCAGCTTGATATTATCAAGATCAGGCATGAGCTTTGTCAGCTGCGGCTCGCCAAGGAACTTCCACAACACTCCCAGGGCCTCGGAGGCCGAGTCCCTAACAGTGCCGTCCTGGTGCGAAAGCTGATCCGCCAGCGCCAGAACGTAGCCCTTGAGCACCTTCTTGTTGGTGACGAGCTGCGGTGGGCATTTGGTGAAGCCTCTTGCGAGCAGTTTGGCTGCCTGGCTGACCACTGTGGGCGTCTTGTGCTTGAGCGCGGCCAGGCAGTCTTCCTGCACGCCCTCCACACCTAGAATGCCGTACAGCGCGTCGGTCGCCTCAATGAGCGCATTCACCACGTTCACTTTCTTTTCCTTGAACTTCTCCAGGCAGATGGGGAGGCAGCTTGCGGCGTGGTTCTTGAACGCGCCGCGCAGTCCCTTGGCCACCCCGGCAAGACATTGCGCGCCAAGAGCCACGAGCAGCACGTTCGTATCCTTCTGAATGAACTTTTTTAGCACCCGCACCAGTTCATTGAAGTCTCCGGGGGCAATCTTGGGGGTTTGGGACAGTGGTAGCAGAGCGTCGAGAGCCTGCTTCCGCTCCTGCCACTTTTTCTGCTCCACCAGCTCGAAAAAGTTCTTCGGGAGCTGTGATATGATGTCGACGGGGTCCATGAGGTCGTACGGGTCGAGGGCTGCTTCCTCTTCGGGTGCAGCGCCGCCTTCACCACCGGCTGCGCTGCCGTCAGCTACATCGCCGCTTCCGGCCGTCGCTGCTTGAGCCATTTGTGATCTGCAAGAATAATAAATTAGTTCTATTAATGTGCATGTATAATATAATTACTCCGTACCTGAGATAACGCTCTGGTTTTGCCCTCCCCGCCTCCGAAACCTTCTCAAACTCGGCCTCGAGCTCCGTCAACTGCACTGGCTTGAGCCCGTTCAGCTGCTGCTTCATGATGTCCCCGACCCACCGGTACGACTCCACAATGAGCTGCTTGCCCTCCTCTCGAATGCTCTTATCCCTGTGGTCGAGCAGCGGCTTGGTGGCCTTCAGCAACGGCGACACCTTGATAATCGCAGCGCCGTAGCAGCGAAGACACTCCCTGATGTTGAACAGACAACCGGCGACCACCTTGGGGTTCTTCTGCGCCAGCCCCTTGATCAACTCCTCCACGACGCGCTCGTGGACCTCGATCTCGCACAGCATAAGGATGATCTTGTTGGCCAGGTCCTTGGTCTTGGTCTTGGGCGCGCCCAAGCACTTGAGCACGCAGCCCTCAACGATATCGCCGGCATACTTTGGCGCGAGGTCGCTGTTCTCTGCAAATGCCAGCGCCGCGTCCAGACCCTTCTCCTGCGCCACGGCGTTCGTGTCCGTGACGAACTTTTTGATGCTGGGCGCGAACTTCTTCCATTCCGCGTCGTCGTTGTCGTACTGGTTGAAGAGCTTGGTGGCCTCCTCGTAGCCGGACACGCGCGCCTTCCACAACTTGTGGACGACACGGTCCTCCACGGGCGCCTTGAGGTATTCGTTGTCCTCGTCGCCCATGGTGACGACGGCGATCGGGTTGTTAGGGTTTAATCACACCTGCAAAGAAAGAAATGTTAATTCGAGTTTAAAGCAGCATTTAGAGTTCTTTGTCGACCGCAGAATTGAAAACAATAAAACCCACACGTTCCGTGACAAGACGACCTGCTCGCTACCTCAAATAAGAACAACTGCTATCAGGACAGATGAGTGGGCCCAAAGAGCGTTTTTGCCTAACCCGGGCGAGATGCATTATGGACGTTTTAACACCACCTTTTTGTATAAGACAAAGTTTCTTGAGCAAAAAGAGGTGTAAAATTGGTAATCTAATCATAAAACCGAGCTGTGTTCAACGTCAAAGAGAAAACCGTAAGAACCACCATCGGCAAAACGAGTACAATGCGCAGATGTGTTTTCGTCATGATTTGTTAAAAACCGAGTCGTCCCCGTTGGCGAAAATGACAACTAGGCTACACACTTGGAAGCACAATGACGAAGAGAAGAAAAGCCGCCTGCTGCAATAATAATAAAATGGAATTCATTCGGTATATCGACCAGACAACGGTGTTGACAGACGGCGTTACGTTTATCGCACCTTCAGGCTAGCTGCATTTTGTGGGTGCAAGAATTGCATTATTGCACTCTCCATACTATTAATTGAAGCCAAACTCTCTCAAAATAGGGAAACAGCCACAAGTTCACATTTTTATTCCTTTTCTCACACTCACCGGCTCTTTCCTTAGTTGTTTCAGACGTTTACCGTGTGCGTGTGTAATAAAGTAAAAGTGGCCGTTTAAGGCCTACTACCAGGATTATTATTATATTTCTCCTGTCTCTCTCTCTGTTATCAGCACCGGTTTACACTATAGTGTTCTTCCTTCCTATTTCTTTTATAGCCCACATTAGTTTACACTCTAAACAGTTATACAGACGCAAGGTGATGACGGCGAAAACTGCACTGGAGAGATGACGAGGAGGAGAATAGAAGAAGCGCTGCTGCCATCATTTGCTCCAAATGAGCTCCACCACCGCTCAAAATGCGAGTAGCGGCTTCATCATATTTTTAAACACACTTTCTCCTCTTCAGAGGGCGACAAATTGAGGCATGAAAACAGGATGGAGGACGGAGCGAAACTGAGTCAAGAGTCATGAATTCGACTCGGCGGAAGAAGCAAGCGCACGAAATCAAATACAATTTCTTTGGGGGCGTCTCTTTGCGAATGTGTATCTACTAAGACTTCATTTCTGTAAAAGACGAGCAGGTTTGCCTTTGTGTTATTAAAAAAGAAGAATGATATGGAGGTGGCCCATATGGTGGATGTAGCAATAGACAAAGCACAAAGGTTCTATGTGCATATTATAATAGTAACTTTAATAAGATAATATTAAAACAGTGAACAGTAAACAGCGTAAAATAAAGTAACCATTAACTTCATGCCCTATAAAACTGCTAAAAAAAGAATAAGAACGTGTATGTCGTGAGCCGGAAAAGAGAGAAGCTCCAAAAACCCCGTTGTCGGCCCCTGCTGCAGATCAATCACGCCAAAGCCATTTCTATTTTGCACGAACATGTGTGTTGTTACCATTTATAACCATGTTGAATGCAGTTCGGAAGTACAACTGTGACCTACAAAGCGGCTTGTTGACACATTTGCTTTGATCACACACACATTTTACAACTCGCATACAATTGTAAATTGTTCCCGAGTGGCAATTTGAGACCGAAAAGAGTTCTCGCTCCCCTTCATTCGTACCCGGAAGTTTCCTAGGAAAATTGTCCGCCCTCAAGGGCTGGAGGGGGGAAAAGAGAAACTGAAATTGAGAGAGAGACGTCAAATTCGACCCGACAGCCGTGTAACGTGAATATACAAAGAGGCCAAAGAGCAAAAATAAAAGACACTTTAGAAGGCAGTTAAAGTTTGCGGTCGGAAAAGGACTCTTCTTATGTTTCCCTATTTTAAGACAGAGAGGGGATCAACTTGATCCGATTACTGTTTTTGTCTCACAGAGACAAACAACTAGATTGAAGGATTTATTATTTATATCTCCTCCTACAGAACGCCATATGAGACAGCACATGTGTGTAATTAAAATGAACGTTTTATTCCCGGCTTTCCGTTCTTTGCCCTCATCCATCACGGTGTTTTTGAAGCGAGACACGAGTCGGCGAAACTTGGCACTTGACCAGATTTGAAGAAGCGAAAAATGCATTTTCTTCGACGATGTGACAACTGCCGTCATCATTACCAGCAAATATTTACGTAGTTTTAAAGGGTCTGTTAATTCACTTTAGCTCGTTTCTAGCGACCTTAAAACAGCTACAAACGCCATATAATATTAAGCTAACGATGTCCTCAGAAATATAAAAACTGCAAGCAATATTTTTATGCCTTAATGACGACGATCATGAAGAAGTCCTCAAAGAAATATCCCAAGATTGCAGCCTATGATAACAATAAAAAGGCAATCCAGCTTATGCTCGTTTGAAGGTTATTTGCTGCCAGCTGAGCTACCATTTTTTGCGCTGCTGTGACGACGTTCAGGGTCTCTTGGAAATGCACCCATCCTGAGACGACGGCGAATGAAAATTCCTCATTGGCTATTGTTGGCATTACTATTATTACTTCAATATCAAGTCTTGAATACGACGCGATAATGATGATGACTGCAAAAAACGTGAGTTGTACCACGGGGGTAAAAAGTGACCCCAAGACGTCTTACGACACCCACACGAGGGTGTTTTTCGTCCGCTTCTTAAATGAGATCTCTCATGGTGATTACAAATTGGAACCGAGACGAAGAACAATCAAGACAGGTGTTGGAAGCAGAAGAGAAAGTGAAATTAAACTTCCGCCTCTGTCTTCAATCCCGGAAGAAGATGTTAAAAGAATGCAAAGAGGAAATTTGCGTTCTTGGCTGCTAATCTCTCTTTGTTTGCTGATTGCAGCTTTAAATATGCAATCTCCCGCCAAAAAGAGATTCAGTGTGTTTGTGGGAGGATGAAAATGACACACAAAGCCACAAAGTCTCTCTCTTTTTTTGAGAATATGATCATAATAAAACAGCCGCCAGCATTTGGCTGTTGCAAATAAACGGGGGCGACCATTGCACTGCAGCAGCAGCCCACAAGTCTATGGCCCAAACCCGTTATTTACACCAAATACACACACAACTGTCTCTCTTTTTTCATGTAGACGACGCATTTTGACATTGTATCTCCAACCCACTCTATTGCTCTTGCATCTGTATCATATTAGATGATCTGCCGCCTTTGGGCAAGATGCCCCCGTGCTCATAAATAAATAAATATGACCACCGTTTACGGAGTGTTACACTAGGCTCTACCACCCTTGTATATCACTCGATAACACGGCCACCTCTCGTATCATGTGTGTGAGTGTCCTCTTTGCACACATGCACCCATTTTGACCTTCTACTGCCACCCACACACGCACCCATACACATAGCTTTAGCTATGTAGTCCCTTCTACTACTCCGTATGTACTGCGGGGCTGCCCCCCTTTTCAGACTCCACTCGCTGACTCACTCACAGCTGCAAAGACAAAAAAGAGGAGGCAAGGATGAAAGAATAAAGAAAGGGTCCTTCAAAGAAAGAGATTGAATGAGGACTACTTTGGGGCCTAGGATGATATTCGATGTATCTCTCTTTTTAACAGAGGGGTCTTAAGCTGAAATGGATTTTACATGAGTCGATTGAATTTGAAAACGGTTTCTCTTCACGACGAGAAAAGAGAAAAAGGCAACTGAAGCTCTGGAAATCGATGCTTGTCTCGGCTCTCGATCTTGAACCGACTGGAGGAGGATTTGAATAACTTAAAAATGGGACTGAAGAGAATGGAACGAAGGGAGGAAGAAAGAAAGAGTTAAAAAGGGATTAAAGATAGAAAAAGGTGTTCTGTAGCTACAGGAAGGAGGCCTCGACTCTCTTTGCCAATGATAACTGTATGCAACTTCATAGGACTGAACAAGATCTGTCCAAAATACGTTCGGGGCTGCTGCGTTAATGATAGGAACATTGGTGGCAAGCAAGCCCATCCTGCATGCTAAGATTGGGAACTACCTCGATGACACATAATCGTTGGCCACCAAAAGCTGAGAGCGGCCTCGGCTGCTCTGCGCAGGGTCTTGCTTTCGTTTCGTATCGTCATGACCGAGATGACACTGCAGACAGCTCGACAGACAGACACTACAGACACGCCCACTGCACTAATACACGGCTCGAGCAGCCACGATAAGGAGATAATGACTTAATGACCCCATCCTTGAACCCGAACGGGTTTCTTGTTTAGATAGTTGTTCTGACCTGTGTTTCTCTGGTTGTCTCCGCGATCCCACTGGCACCTCCGGCACTGCCACTCTGATCCGTCCCAGTGGTGTTGCCGCCAATGGCCTTGTCGAGGAGGATCCTTTGGTGGCCTTTGATTCTTGGCCTTGCAATCTTCTTCTCTTGTCTTCCTTCCTTCCTTCTTTGGGAGCTGCCTTCTTCTTTCTCTCTTTTCTCAACTCAGGCACTCACTCACTCACTCACGTTAGGCAGGCCAACTGAACAACTGAGTTAAAGAGAAAAAAAGAAAAGTTCCGAGCGGAGGAGAGGGAGACCGTTGGGAAAAGAAGACAGAGTAGGAGAAAAGGACCAACGAGGGCTTGCAACAGGTCATTATGCAATTAATCAGCTTTAAAATAAATAACCCTTAAGTAGCACCCCCATTTGGGTATCCTAATGTTAAGATAACGTACTTTATATACTACAATATAAGCATTTTAACAATATAACTTCTTTTTCCGTCGAGTTTGAACGGAGTTTCTGCAGCGGGAAAATTCAAACGGCTCGGACGTTAGAAACAAGAGTAATCAAAAATCGGAAAAGCCTGAAAAGCCGTTACTACGGTTAAAAATCTGCTTTGAAAGTCTTAATGACCTCGAACATATATGTCATTTTTGTACGTATTAATGATGTTGCAAGCATATATACATAAAATAAATTATCAATTGTCGAGAGACCCCGGGTTTTGTTCGAACTTTTATCCGTTAATCTTGGCGGATAGAATGAATTTTATTAAGCAAAATTGGATTTGGATCACGCTCAGACTGAAATATAATTTAACCTTATCGGCAAAGCTATCGCACGTTTTCAATTAACAGTTTTGTAGTATTCGCATTAATAGATAGTAAAGGCAATTTAGATCATAGAAAAGAAAGTCTCCTCTTCCATGTGCTTCAATGATTTAGACATTTAGTGGAAGAGAGTTCTTATCCTAATAAATTACATCATCAAGCATATTAAAGCAGCACATTTTAGTTGACAGCCACATGCATAAAAATAAATGTCAATCGTTACTTCAATGTTTGGAGAAAGTTACATTCCATTTTATTTTATTTTTCTCTAATAGTGTATCCACTTCGAAAATCAAGCCCTGTCCATAGTAACAATGGAACTCAATCACTCAAACTGCCACTCAATCTTATACGTATGCTTTGGTCTCATAAACGCCTCCTTGCCATTGAGAAACGGCTCCGGTCCCATATAATGCATCTCCTGTCCCTTGTACATCATCCCAACGTCCTTGTCCTTAGCCGGGCGACACAAGCACTCCAAGCAGAAGGCCACACAGCTGAGGCCGATGCCGACCCCCATAACGAGGAAGACGACAAAAACCTGTTTGAATGGCAGGCGTTGGTTCCGGTTGAGCTGCGCTTGCCCGTCAGCTGCGGCGGCCAGGGCGGCAGTCTTGCCCTGGAGCTGGGCGTCGATGGTGTTGTCCATCAGCTTCTGGAAGATTCCGGTGCTCACCAGGGAGTCCATGATGTTGGTTACTGGAATCTGAAAGGGCATGACATGATATATAGTACTAAAGTATATAAGTAATGCCTGTACGAAAGTATGAAAGTGATATTATCAGTATAAAGTATATATATGACAGGCCAAAACATACTCGTAAGTGTAACATTATAATGTTTGGACAATATCATATTATCGGACATATGAAGTGACATTTTACTTTTCCTGCTCAGTTATTCCAATATTCCCCTTTACAAATCAACATTATATAAACGACGCGACGTTATAAAGGTAAATAAATACTAACCTTCAGCCAATGATTTTTTGGAAACACAAATCCAGACTGCGCCATGGAAAACGACTCCTTTGCATAGTGATACAGATGCCCCTCCAACCGCACGTCGATCCTGTTCCCCACCGTCACGGACCTGCCCGAGTCGATGAGGTCAATGACGTGCGCCGGCAGCTTGGCGTCCGGGTAGGCGTACAGTCCGTCCCTGGCCTCGGCGTGCTCCACGTAGACCCGCTGCAGGGATGGGAGCGGGGAGTGCTTGAGGATGGCCTGGGGGAAGCTGTCCTTGGGGATGGTCAGGATCAGGTCCGAGTTGAGGATGTCGTCGGCCGTCTCAACAGGGGTTTCATAACTAGATATAGGAGTAGAGGTGTATATTTAATTTTGGGTAACCTGACCGCGATTTCATTAAAAACTTTTTCGATAGAGTAAAATCATTAACAAAATTAAAGTACAGTATTATACTAAAGAACCACTACACTAGTTGCTATAGTGGTATTAGTTACAAAAAAATTGTTACAAAAATCATTAAATTACAGGAGCCACTAAAGTACTTCAGTAGTGGTATTTGACAAGAACCACTAAAGTATAGTGCAGTGGTATTATTTGTGTACTATTACCGCTTTGTCGCCATGATCGCCAATAGATTGGACTCATACGCCATTGCCAGGACGGAGGACGTAAACAACCACATAATCATCAAGACATACTTTGACGCCCTCCTCGTCCGATGGAACCACCGATGCGGCAAACTCTCCTGCAGCAACGCCACCAGGCTCATGGACACATTCTCAAAGTAGTGGCCCTTGGCGAAGCTGCCGTAGAACACGCGGTCGCTGACGAAGAAGAAGCAGATGACGCTGGCGGACGCGAGGACGAGGAGGAGCCAGGTGGCGAGGTCGAATGGGATGAGCAGGGTCTCGTAGGAGGAGACCTCGCGCGGTTTGATCGTCTTCCAGGTGAAGTCGTAGCCGGCGATGGGGTTGGTGTAGTCCACGAGCTGATAACGTTGCCATAAGTAGGACATTTGAACGAGGCCAAGGTCGTATTTGCCAGAATAGACCTGGGAGAACATTGAAAAGTGTCATTATAGTTAAATACTAATCACAGATGCTCTTTTCCATGATCTAAGAAGGTGTTATCTACCTTTGTGCACTGATCAGAGACAGTTTAATCTGATTTAAACTAACCCCCGGAACTGATCACAATGATTACTACTAATGGACTGAACATGTACGAGAGCCATCATATTGATTGTTCTACAAACCTGTTTGGTAATATCATCAAATGACGGTATCGGAACTGGCTTTCCAAGAATTCTCAGCTTTTGCAAAATGATCTTGAATGCATCCAAATCTGCACCGATGACGCCCTTCTTTGTGACGACAAAGTACGGACTGGTGCCGATCATGGCAACGTTGATGAAGGACCGCTGTTTCCGGCAGAGGTCACTCAATCGCACTGTAATTATTATAATTATTGCATTATTAACTTCGTATTGTGACTATCGATAGCTCCTACTTCCAACAAACTGGCTGAGATAAAAGAGGTTGGCATCGAAACCGCCGTGTCTGCACACGTCCCACCCGACAGTGCTCGCCTGATCCTTGACAACGACAACAGCACGTCTCTCATCGGAGCGAACAGAGCTGAGCGTCCTCATGGCGGAGTGGAACTCTTGCTCTGTGTGAGCCTCGGTGACCATAATGAAGCAGTTGGAGCTGGCCAGAAATGGAATGGAGCCTGTAAGGTTAACCGCCGGATGGAAGTGGACAGCACCATTGCAGCCGGGGCATATCTTATTGGCATCGCCTGGTGGTAGACTGACTCTGCCTATGAGGAGGGTGCAATGACTGCCAGCCTTGAACCGGATTGATTCCGCTTGTACAAGATCTTGAATAAGGTGCAAGTAGGATTTCGGCCTGGCTGAGAAAACGGTAGGCAGTAAAAAGCACATGACTGGAAGGATGAGAAGCATAATGTGGACTGATTGGATCCTGACATATACTGTAATTGGAAATTTATTGGAAGTGTTATAAAAATATATTCAATAAATAGAATATCGTCGTAGCAATTTACTACGTTAGTACGTTTACCATTAACTCCATAAAGGTTAGCAAAAATGTATTGCATATAGTAGATATGAGGAAAAAGGTACCACTGATATACAACTTTACGCGGTCAATGAACTAACTCAATTCGGTCCGCTCAATATCAGTTTTACGGACGTATATATACTCATTTAGTCTGATTGCCAGTAAGGGAACTGCAGTGTGGGGTTTAGAACCAAATTGAGGAGACTCTCATACTCGTGGCGAATGTCATCTTGGAGTTTTATTGCTAGTGGAAGCTAGTGGAAGCTAAAAAACACAGATAAAAAGTCCCTGCTCCCACAATGGCAGATCATCCAGAGCAACAGTTGTCTGCTTACACCATTGAAAAGAGGTCGCAGAGGGCAACAAAGCGATGGCTGCCGGAGCAAGATGCTGGTAAAGCAAAGACAAAAAAGGGTCAGTCTGCAGCACCAAGCAAAGATAAATCGGACATAATTGTGTTCAACAAACTGTACCTTGAGTTTTGCACAAATGGGAAGGTGTCTAGCGGGAAGAATTTGGAGGAGATCCTGGAGCACTGTGATGTTAACTACCAAGATCCTACTGGAAAGACTGGACTGTTTCTTGCTGCATTGAATGGTAAGCAGATGTTTACATATTGTTATCATAATTAGATTTGGAGGCAATAATTTACTTAAATGTATGTATCTGTTTATGTCTCAAGTCATCAGTTGAGTCAAACTTTAGCTACGCCTAGAACCTAACTGTGTGTTTCATACTGTTTCTTAAAATATGTATTACTTTTTCCATCTATACTTTTGCTTGCAGTTTCCGGGTAAATTATTAAAAATACACCAGCATGGACGTTTTCCTTCCTCTTTTATAAATTCTTTAAAGTGAGAATATTAATATGTTTTACATACTTCAGGCCACCACCAAATTGTGAAAACTCTCTACAGTCAGCCCAACATCATCACTGATGTGACTGACTGCAACAACTTCCATGAGCTGCATGCTGCCGTTTTGGGCAAGGAGTTGTTTCTGGAAGGGGTTGCACCTGACCAACTACAAAAGCAAGTGTTTACGTATGATGAGGCCAAGATTGCCACATTCATGAGCAGTGAGGAGTGTATGAATCCCCTGACCAATGAGGATCGAATTGACCTGATCCGGGTTGTGCTGAACAGAACGCACAAAGCCAATGAGGTGCTCTTTGAGAATCGGGATCTGCTCTTGGTGTTGCTGGAGAGGGCTCATAATGAAACCATCAAGTGGGACCGGAAGCTCTTGTTGGCTGTTATTAAGCTCTTCCTTGAGCACCCCCACTTCAAGATGAGCCGCCTTCAGACCTCCAACTTGGTCAAGGAAGCTGTGGCCAAGGACATGGATGACATTCTGGAGCTGATGCTTAAGCACCCAGGCCAGAAGATGCTCCACAAGAACAACTATATATCATGCAACTTCATATTTTTTGATAATTTGATGACTGTGTTAGGCGAATCTGTTTTCCATGGATCACTCCAGTGCTTCCGCTTACTGATGAAGGACCCCTCCCTCAATGTGGAACTGGTATGGGAACGGGGTGGGGATGGATTTAAAACAACAAATATCATGATTGTCACAAAGGCTGCAAACGATAAAGTCCTCCAGAAAAATAAGAAGGTAAATATTTTTACATAGTCATAATATAAATATAATATTTCCCTTTTGCTTACAGTATGGCTACATGAAGTCCATGTTTGAAGAAATGGTGAAGGACCCTCGTGTCAATGTCAACAGCCAAGAAGGGAACGGATTCTTAAAGCGGGGAGTGATCCACTATGCATGTGCTCTTTCTGATCCATTCTTCATTGAAACTCTACTTGCAACAAAGGAAATTGATTTGAGCCTCAAGAATAGCTGTGGTTGGACTGGACTGCATGAGGTAAAATATGGATATGATAAATAGACTTGATAACTTAGATTGTATTGTATTGGGTTGGTCGGCATCAACCGTTTCCATATGTAGACTTACCAATTCCACATTAGTGTAATCTATAATTTCCATAACAGTGTAAATCCTACTTTCCCTCTGAGTGAAATCCAACCAAATAATCAGCCAAATTGTTAGCCTTGTATTGATCATGGAGATTGTACGGTATTTATGATTTAAAATAGGAATAATTGTAAATTCTCGGTGTATATTTTCAACAACAAGCACTTGATCAGCATGCCCTACATGCTGCAGTAGGCCAACGTGGCCAAGCTGGATGTGTAGAGACACAAAAAACACAGCCCATGAATGAATACCCATTTAATAAGGCTTTCAGAAAATGTGCTTATCTTGTGTTATTTACTTTTGATGGAAAAGATACTGTCATTACAAAAGAATGCCTTCCACATTTACACCACATCCAGTATACCTTCATTCTAATCTGTTTCTAGGCAGTGATGCAAAACTGCACTAAGCCCGCCAATCTCCTTCTCCGTGACAAGCGCACCTCCCTGGAGCAGAGTGACAACAAGACAGGACTCCTCATGTGTGCCGTGGAGCATGTCAAGCCAGAAATGATCCGCCTTCTGCTCTGTGCTGGATATGACATCCATATCAAGGGGGTCAGAAGTCAGAGGTTGGTCAGCACATGTGATTTCAACTTAATTAAATCAACGCTTTGGCCATCTCCCCTTAATGTGGTAGGCAGGTTACAGGTGGCAGGAATGCTGCACAGGGCTGGGGCCAAAACTTCTTTGCTTGGGGTGAGTTTGTGATCATGCAAATTTTAATAGGTACAATGAAAACTGAACCTACATAATGAATAAATAAATTTTTAGGGTAGAAGGGTAAATTTTTTAATACTATTTTAATGTTATATATTTAATGTTTTAGTAAAAAAGGTTCTTGCTTGCATTCTGCATTTTGAGAACTAATCTCCCCTACATACCCTTAATACTTATTTAAAGTTCCAAATGTTCAACATAGTCTTGTTAAAATTATATATGGATACGGTCGAGTATCCAGGGGGGTCCTCGAAAAATCAAAAAATCTATAGGGTTCCCCAAAATCTGAAAAATATTAGGGGGTCCCCCACCCCTCAATTTTTACCCCTTTTATTGCATTTTTATGCATTTCAGGCAAAACTGGGATTAGGTCGAAAAAAAAATCACAATTGACACTACTCTTTCTGGGGAGGATGCATGAATTTAAGTCAAAAAGTTCCACATTACTTAGTAAAACTGCCGAAATTTTTGAAGGGGGGGATGTAACATAATTGTCGAAAATCCCAGGGGGTCAAAAGAATTTTGCCAGGCAGGGGACCTCTCCTCCCTGTTTCCATGTATGGTTAAAAATCAATAGTTATTGACATTTCGAATGTAACAAAATAGTTGAGGCCGAGAGAACTAGCATTCTAGGTTCTTGTCACGGGTATGTAGGGTAGGGTTACTTTCAATGTTAATTCTCTTATTTTTTCCCAATTTTCATTTTACAAGTCCCAGAAAAAAAAGAAAAAAAGGCATCAGGCGCCCCCTATATTAAAATCAGTTAAACCATCCTTGATGATTCAAATGTACAATAATAAGCCCAAATAAGGAACTTTAAAGTTACCAGAGGACGATTCTTAAAAAGCCAAAGCTCCTCCTTAGCGGAAAGGAGATCCTTACAACGCTTTCAACCAATCATAAGGCCGTAAATTTCCTAAAAGGCTTAGAGCCAATGAGTACCTTTAAGTCTTTAAAGAATTGCCCTCTGGCACAGAAGGGAGTAGGGGCATATTAGATACATTATTCTCTATAGGAGCCCCTGATACTTCCCACCACACCAGAGCGAGAAAAATTGATCAACATGCTTAAAGAGGAGCACAGCAACGCACTGCCACTACTGTACCTTGCCAGGAATGCTGTCGTTAAGCAGGTCCACAAGGCTATCCGCCCCAAGATGCAGGCCTGGGCTGGCCATG
>LR139634.1:0-28579 GCA_900659605.1 Tisbe holothuriae | reverse complement strand
TTTTTAAGTGACGATCAGTTGGTCCGTCCTAGCTGGCCACAAAGTGCGACGCCAACGGATCGCCCCACAAGGTAAGCCCCAAAGAGAGGCCCTTGGTCATCGCAGTGCCCTAGCCCGTTGCCCTCGTGTCCCCCGTCGTCCCCGTGCTCCCGTTCCCGCCGTCCCACTGCCCTTCCTTGTGCCTTGACGGGAGCCATAGATTTCGGAGTTCACTTCTCTGGCTGTTGTGCTTGGACTGCTGGGGCTGCTTGGTCGGCTATAGACGTGTGCATCGAGAAGCCATTTTGAAGTCTATGATTTCAAGACGAGAAGGACAATAATAAAGGCACCAAAGGGGATTCGAGAAGAGGGGATCCAGAAGGGAGGACCGCGGGGGTCGTTTGGGCAGTGCCAGGGTCCGACCGGCGAGAAAGGGTCGCGTTGGGTCTCTCGTGTCGGTCGGCTGGTCTGTCTGTCGGGCCAGTTGGGCCGACAGACAGAGAGAGAGAGAGAGAGACCGAGCGAGAGACTCGATTGGACTCGATCTCGATCCTGCTTCCGAAGCAGATTGGGGAGTTTGGGAGAGACTGTGAGAGATGAAAAACAGACTGGAAACGAAACCCAAATGGGCAGATGGATGAGATTAAGAAAAAACTCGGTAGTCCCTGACTGGGCTTGGCTATTCTTAAGTAGGCACTTTGAGGAGCTCTAAAATATGAGGATATATTATGCTAGATACAATGAGGTCATATAATACTAGTATTATAGTACCTCAATGGCTAGATAGTGCTAGATACTGCTCTGGGTTATTTTGTTCTGGTTTTCTCAAAAATACCCTTAAGCTGATTAAATGGCTCCCTCGTGGCATGGCCCTTTCTTACATTAAATACCTAAAAATGTAGGCATCAAAATTTTATTATAAAAACTGCTGTCAGTTTTAGTTATCTGCCCCACGATGCTGACCCTGTTGGTGGTTTACATCTGCTGCATCGCAGTGCTCAACCTGCTGACGTTGGCGCTGTATGGCTGGGACAAGCGGCAGGCGGTGAACGGGGACTGGCGCACCCCAGAGTACCGGCTGCTCATCTGCACGCTCTTCGGGGGCATCGGGGCGCTACTCGGAATCTTTGCGCTCAGGCACAAGTGCAGTAAATGCAGCTTCTTGTTGTGGGCAATACCCGCGGTGGTTGTCAGTGTGGTGTGGCAGGGATATGTGCTATCAATGCTGATCTAGAGCTGGGGATAAAAAGGACATTTCTCGTCTCAAGTGTTACAACCTGTGCTTGTCAAAATAGTTAAATCTCTGAATTAAGTGCAAAAATATAAACCAAAAATCGTGCCTTAGATGTCTGAAGCCCAAACTAATGTGTTTTTTTTACCTTTTCCTTTGTACAGGAAGGAAGGAGCGTGCAATGAAATGGTCGATATCTGTGCCATTAACGGCTGCCCCAGCACATTCACCACTCCCAATGTGCTCTTCCACCGCCTGCCTCCCAAGCCTGAAATACAAGCACTATGGCGCCGTGTGACGGGAGCAACCAGTGATCGGGACAAGATTTGCTCGAGGCATTTCCAATCAGGCGACTACTCTTCTGTAGGGATACTGGGCAAGCAAAAAAGGTTGAAGAAAAGTGCGTGGCCCACCATGAACTTGCCAGGGGATGGCGAAGGGTAAGTTTTCATGCAAAGTAAAGGTATGTGAACTTTTATTTCTCAACTGCTATTTTACAGGTTGAAATCCCTCGAGTTTCCTTCAAGGATACCTATCCCCAAGACTGAGGCACAAGCGCCTCTTAACTCTGAAGCTCAGAGGTTCCTCGGATATGCTGCTATGAACACAGACCCAACGCCTGTGTCAGAAGGCGTCAAAATGGAAGGTGGCGTGCATGCAACCCAGTCCTTCCAGGCGCAAGAAAACCTCGGATCCTACCATATAATCGAGGTGGAGAGTGTGCCAGCAAGGCTGCCTGTTCCACAGTCTGCAGCGAGCAGTGTGATGGGGCATGTGCCTCAGACCGCAGCAAGAGTGACGGGACACGTTCCAGTGACCCCAGTTAGAAGGGCAGAGTTTGTCCCTTTGAATCCAGCAAGTGAGCCAGAGTATGTCCCATTGAACCCAGTGAATAATGTGCCAACTCGTGTCCCAGAGCTTCATCCCGAGCCCACTCAGGACATGCCGATCTGCAAAACCGAAGTGGCATTCAAATGCAGCTATTGTCAGATGCACCAGGAATCCTTTGAGAAACTACAGGCCCATTATCCGAAAAAGTGCCTATCCCAAAGCCCCAAGAATGTGTCTGGGCAGTGTCCAAGCTGCCCCCTTCATGTCCAGTGCCTCTACTCGCACGTCAATTTTCACCACAACTCGAGCCGGCTCAAGTGTAATCTCTGTCCTCAGAGGGTCTTTAATGACCGGTCCCGGCTGAGGCGTCATTGGATTTGGCATATTGAGTCACGCTCGTTCTACTGTGATATCTGTGGTGTGGCCTATGACGACAAGGAGCAGCTTAAGGAGCACGCGATGCAGACTCACAGAGCCACGCTCATGCATCTGGACGAAGGAGAGGACGAAACTGAGCCATTGATTGCATTGCAAGACCAGCCGGCTGGAGAAGAAGATATTCAGGAGGAAGGAGAGATGGAGAGGATACTTCAGGAGATCGATGACGTCCCGTCTGAGACCAATGATGAAGATGGAATCGACGACAATATTGGCCCTCTCAGCCCGTTTGTGGATGATGATTCGTCCTTGGACGATCCTCCCAATTTTAAGGAAGAGGTCACAGAAGACTCTTTCGGTGAGGGGAGTAGAATGGAACACCGTGGCATCAAGATGGAAATGGAGGCGGAAGAGGATGAAGGGGACCTGGAGGCTTACGAGGAGGATCAGGACCAGGAAGATATGGGAGGAGAAGAAGAAGCAGAAGAAGAAGCAGATTCGGAAATGACCGGGTTATACTCTGGACCGAAGAAAAGAAGGAAAATTAAGGCTGTGAAGGAGAGGATGTACCACTATTGCAAATTGTGCGATAAAAGGGTTAAGCATTTGGAACTCCACATGAAATTGTTTCACGAAAACTCGCCTCTGGTCTGTGAGAAGTGTCCCAAGAGAAACTTCACATCGGCTCATTCCTTGTATCGTCACATGGCCAAGAATTGCGGCAAACCTACAAGCCAACAGTGCGAGGAATGTGGCAAGGTGTGCACGACCTCTATAGGCCTCAGGAATCACGTTCTTACTGCTCACCGTCCCATGGAAGAGTGGCCGTACCCCTGTGGACAGTGTCCCAGGAGGTTCGTCAAAAAGGACTTTCGAGATCGCCACTGGAATATCAAACATTCTGAAGAGCGTAAATATGTGTGCCACCTCTGTGGGAAAGGGTTTAAGGATCAATACTACTGTCAGACGCACGTGGCCAGATGTGAAAAGGGGCCGAGTACAAACTACCGAGGTAGAAGACGGCGAGGAATCACGTACAACACTTACACAGACCCGTCCAAATACACTCTCGGGCAAACCGAGGATGGCAAGGAGAGCGTTACATGCAATGAATGCCAGAAGGTCTTTGTCACTTCCTGCAATTTGAATTCGATCAAGAACCACATTGAGACTGTGCATGTGCCCAATGAGCTGAAAGAGTTCAAGTGCACCGAGTGCCCTCTCGCATTCACCAAGAAGGATCGACTCGAGGTTCACATGTACACCCATACTAATGCCAGGCCGTACATTTGCCGGGTGTGTGGCAAGGGGTTCAATCAAACAGCGACCCAATACGGACATGAGCGGAAGGTGCATGGCTATAACCCTCCACCGGCGGAGAGAAAGAAAAAGGGCCGACCTCTCCAAGCACCGAAACCTGAACAAGACCAGTCTGTGATGTCGAACACTTTCGATAATAATTAAATACAGGCACAACTGTTTCGGCCATTTCCAGGTCGATTTAATATCAGCCTTTTTATTATCTTTTTGCAGTGAGAATGTCAACACTCAACCAAATTGTCCACCTGCAGTCCCCCGCCACAACTCCACTGCCCTACCTCCTTCCAGAGGCGATCAACGCTCATGAAGACCTCATTCTTGTATCGGACACTGGGAGTCTCACTCGCATCAACAGATTGGCCTTCTCCGCCCTTTGCACCAACCCCGCCTTGGTGACGTGCTTGATAGCAGACCATGAGGCGGATAGGAATAGCATTGTCCACCTCCCGGACTTTAAGTGGCACCATCTGGAGGCAGTAAAGAGCTTGCTACTTTCAGGAAAGGCTGCTAAGGCGGATTACCCAGAAGAAGAGCTCCACTCAGTGCTTCTATGTTTGGGCTTGTCCATCTCGGGAAACAAGTGCCTCAAAAATAAAAAGTACCTCTTCAGTGGCACCGCGCTAATCGGGGAGGTCGAGAAGAGCGAAAATGTATGCGACCAAATTAGTGTCGAGAATATTAAGACTGAACAGTCCCCTGTTGTTATTGGAGGTCCCATCCAATCCTTCGCCGAGGAAGAGGAGGAGGAGGATTTCAACTTCTTGGATCAAGCTGAGGCCAATGATGAGCCAGTAGAACGTTCCTTTGACGATATTGGTCCTCTCAGTCCATTCGTGGATGATGGCGAGGATGACGAGATCAAGGAAGAGGTGAATGAAGCATCCTTTGAAGATGACAACGCGTATAGTGAGGTAAAGCATTATCAACGTCGTGGAAAGAGAAGAAGAATGGACGAGGCCTGGAAGAGATTAGAAGGTGTCAAGTCTGTCTACTGCGTCCAATGCGGGGCTGGATTTCAATCTGAATTAAAAGTTCAGAAGCATCTCCAGGTGTGTGGTCCCTTTCACGATGACTCCTGCCCGCATGCTGACTGCGAGACTGGAGTTGCGTTTAAGACGTGGGATGAGCACGAAGCCCACATTCGGGAGGTCCACAACGGTGAACGGCACTTTCGGTGCGGCCTTTGCGGGGAGCGGTTTTCCCACTTTGGCCTCGTGCTCCAGCATGATCTGGACGTTCACGACATCTACGAGTCGAAAGGATTCGATGAGAATGGCGTCGAGATCAAGCACTTTCGGCGCCGGCGTAAGGGTGACCCTGAGGAGAGGGATTTGCCGAAGAGGCCGACCAAGTTGGAGAAGCCCGTGGCTCATCTGCTCCCCTCGGATGGAAAGTGCATATGTTGCGGTCGGGGCTACCGTCTTGTGGGCAAGTATGGCCGCCCCAAGGCGCTCGTGATCCACTTGAAGTCTTATGGGCCAGCACACAACAATGAATGTCCTTACACGGGATGCAGCGCTGTATTCAAAACTTTTGACGAGCACATGTAAGCATATTTTTCCCCGACTCTTTATGAATTTGGCTTTAACTTCTTTATGTTTCAGGGCGCACATTGAAGCCTCTCATAACTCCGTTCGCCTGTACCGATGCGGCTTTTGCGAGGACGAGAAGATTGCCTTCCCAAACGAAGTTGAGCTCCAGGTGCACCACGAGCATAGGCACGACCTCTTCATCAAGATATACAAGGGCACGGAGGAGCAGGGCGCGCATTTGTGGATCGACCAGACGTACAATATTAGTTATGGCACGGAGGGTGCTTGTCCGATTTGCAAGACTGAGCAGGTGTATAAACGGCTTAAAGATCACATCGTTAGTAACCATGGGGAGAAGAAAACCACCGTCACTTGCAAGTAAGGATAATTTAAATTTCTTTGAGATCTAAGGTTTGTTTAGTATTTCATCATAGTCTAAGACATAGGTCTACTATTATAGTATTGATATTGTAATAAAAATCCATTGATTTGACTTGTTTCAGCCTGTGTGACAAAACGTTCCCTTCCGCAAGAAGACTTCGACGTCATACGAAACTGAGGCACGTTGAAAGCTTTATCATCGCCCGTCAGCCGATATGTCACCATTGTGGGCTGAAGTGTGCCAGCCCAAGTAAGATCAAAGTTGCAATTAGCTCGTAATTGTGATATTTACAACCTCCTCTTTTTTGTCTTTTAGTAACTCTTAAATGGCACATCATCTACAAACACACGCCCGTCAGCGAACGCCCCTTCCGCTGCGAGCTGTGTCCTGACGTCGGCTACGCCCGTCGAATCCACCTTAAGAACCACATGGACTCCAAGCACTCGGACGGCAAGAACTACGTCTGCTCCACCTGCGGGAAGGCGTTCAAGCTGTATTACTACCTCAAGTATCATGAGAGGGATGCGCATCCCACCGAAGAGGAGAGGATTCAGCGGGAGAAGGAGAAGAAGGCTAATGATCCGGAGAAGGCTAATAAACCGGACGGAAGGGGACGGAAATTGGCCGATAAACCGGAGGCAGTAAGAAAGTAAGTCTTTCCTTTAAACAATTTAGGACGACGAATTTATTCTGTTCCTTTTCTTAGCGGGTACACGCTTTCACCGGACGGCTCCTGCGCCACTTGCACTCATTGCGGCAAGGAAGTCCGAACCCATCACCCTGTCAGCTCTATAATCGACCATATCACTACCCACCATATTCCGAATTCCGAGAAGCCTCATCAGTGTCCTCACTGCGACCTGGGATTTGCCAGGTCGGATCAACTAAAGGAACACGTAGTAAGGAGGATTCAGTTTTTATAGCGAAAATGTGCTTCAATATGATTCTCTATTCCAGAACATTCATACAAATGAGCGCCCCCATAAATGCCACGTTTGCGGGTCCGGGTTCAACCATATTTCCACCCTCATGGGCCATGAGCGAAGAGTGCACAACTACATCGCAGAGCCCAAGAAAAAGGGCAAGCCACCCAAATCTCCCAGCCAGCTGAAAAAGCCGAAACCCTGGACATCTTCGGTGCAGTCCGGTGGGTTGAGAGGCAAAGGCTATTGGTCTGATCCAAGCCTAAAGCCGCAGTGTTGGGGGCGTGACAACCCTGGGGAGCGGATACCGACGGTGGAAGAGATTCAGGTTCAGGAGATGGAGGAGGCCAAGAGGAGGGAGGAGTTGGGCTTAGCGGAGGGGGGAGAGCAAGGACAAATGACCAACAGTGAATTTTTAACAGCAAATGTTGCTGGTGATAATACAGTTAACTATTAATAGTCAAGATTTACAAACGGAGGGATTTCCAGTGTCAGAAATGTCTTCTTAAATGAGAGGAGTTGTCATTGTGCGAAACGGACGTATGGTGTTGATAACGTGTTGGAAGCTAACAAAGTGATGGGTCACATCATGTTCAATGTGATTCTCGATAAAAAGCGTGCCAGAATTAAACGTACCAATAATTAACAAGAATATACCTAAATTAAATGTTGATCCTGTAGCTTGATAACTTGCATTTATATGTGTTCCAATTTTTTGTTTCAGAAGTTTGAAGTGGCATATCCATCAACAGCATGGCGTCTCCCCAGCAGGCGAATACGACGTACTACTCTCTGGGTAACCAGAAACGGCCGACGATCTACTACCTCGACACGGCCGCCTCTGCAGAGTACCAAGACCTCGCGTTCATCTCATCCGAAGGCCACACGGTGTACACGAACCGGCTGCTGTTCGCCTCCTTGTCGTCGCTGGACACTCTGCTGGCTCGCATGGACGCGCGCGACAATTGTACCTGCGGCATGCCCACGCTAACCGTGGAGATGCCAACGCACCATCTCAAGACCGTGCTGGGCTTTGTTCAAACGGGAATCATTTCAGCGAACCTCGCCACGGAATGCCTGAGGGCGTTCGAGCTGCTCGGGATCTCGCTGCAGGACAAGCATTTTCTCAGGGAAGTGATGACGCCGCATCAGATTCAGCAGCAGCAACAGTTGGAGCAACAGCAGGTGCAGCCGTCAACGCATTATCAGCAGCACATGCAGCAGCAGCAACAGGCACAGAACTACCAGCAGCAACAGCAGCAACAACAACTCCCAACGCAAGACCCCATGAGCCAGGCACAACCACTGCAGACACAACAGCCGCAAGTGCCCATGACTGGCGGCGGTGACTCTGTTCGCTCCGTTGCCGATGAGATGCAGAAGATCGCCCCTCAGATCATCGTCAAGGCCGAGACCAAAGAGGATTCCAACGTCCTTGAGACCGTCATCGAGTTTGTCGGCGATCAGAACCAGGACGGCAGCGACGTCATCATGCAGGACCAGCACATGCAGCAGGAGCACATGCAACAGCAGCAACATATGCAACATCATCCTCAGCAACAGCAGCCAGGTCTGGTTCAGATTCAGTTCCCCGAGGTGTGCGACATGTGTGACAAGGGATGCGGCACGAAGGAGGGGCTCATTTGCCATCAGGTAATGTGATGCCTAGTCACCTACGTTATAATCCATGCTAATAAATATATTTTCAGATGAACGTTCATGGATTCGGAAAAGAGTTTAAATGCAAGTACTGTCCCCGTCGGTTTAAGCTTCGAGAGCAATTGACCTTCCACCAAAACAGGCACAGAGTCTACCAATGCTCGTAAGTAGTCGTATTTCAAATCATAGTAGGACGAGAAATTAATAGAGAGTACGATATTCACTGTTGTTGCATGTGTTTATGCATGGAATCCTCAAGTAAATATCTTACTATTTTACTCCAGGCTTCCATGGTTTATGGAACCTTTAAACCCCTAGTAATGTATGGTTTGTTTAACAGTCCTCTAAATCTTAATTGTTCTTTTTGCAGCTTTTGTACGACCGTGTTTAACAACCAGGGCAGTCGCAACGCCCACGAGAGCTCCTGGCACGACCCCGCTAAGCTGGCCATGCTTCCTCCGCCAAAGAAGTCCATGGGTAATCTGAAGCGCCGTCGGCGTCGCGACCAACCCCGCACTGACGACCTCATCGTGAACTGCCACATCTGCGGCCGCGAGTTCAAGGGCCGCACGAGCCCCGAAACCCTCAAGAACCACATCATCCGCGTGCACACGAGCGACGCTGAAAAGCCGTTCCAGTGCCACGTCTGCAACAAGGGCTTCTCCGGACGCGCTCACCTCGAGACTCACTTGCTCATCCACGAGAACAAGAAGCCGTTCAAGTGTTCCACGTGTGGAGCGGCGTTCAACAACCGCGGCAACCGCAACGCGCACGAGCGCTCCGTGCATCTGGGGCTGAAGACTGGCGACGTGAAGGGCAGCAGGAAGATCGGGAAGATGGAGAAGCGCATGCAGGAGGAGACCCCGGAGGAGCGGGCTGAGCGGTGGAGGAGGAGCTCGGAGGAGCAAAAGATGATGCGCGACCCTACAACCCAGGGCATGGTCCAAGTGCAGGTTCAGCATGGAGTGCCACCGCCGGGGACCATTGAGTACACCACCGAGACCATGTGGACTTGAGTGGAGTCGATGTGGCTGGAGAGAATATGATTAAAGAAATGATCTCGATATAGTAAATGCGCACTGAAACATCAGTCTGTAAATATATATTTAGTTTGAAAGGATGAAAAACTAGGTTTTAAAGGTGTGTGGCATACGCTTGACGTAAAGATGTGAGTGATGAGAGAATGAGTGAGGATGGAAACAATCAACACGTACAAATTAATCTAGCAGGAAGCTTCAAAGAAGCTTTGCCTTAACTAAATACTAAAGAGCATTATATATTTTCCTGGAAGAAAACATTTTATTGCTGTACTGAAATTCCCGAAATTGTAAATAAAGTCATTCCCCATGGTCTAAACAAACGTCCGCTCTTTAACCGCCTCCCTTTTTTCTCTCTTTCTTTCAGTCATCTTTAACGACTGACTACTTGTTCCCCAATGGTGCAAACCCTAGCATGGCTCTCCCTCCGGGATGACCAATCCCAGAGACCCTTCCAAGACCCGACATCGTCGTCATACTTCTACGATCTGACTCTGATGACCCCTGACGGCAGCTGCACTGTCGGCACAAATAAGATGTTGTTCTCCTCGGTCAGCCGCCTGGGCCACGAGTTGCATCAAGAGGAGCCAGATTTCATCACCGTAGACATTTCGGGCGAGCAGTTGCAGGTATTTGATTGAAGATTATTCGATTAGTCAGTTAATTTTAATTTGTGGTTAGGATGTGGTGCGTTTTGTCCATACGGGTGTCATTGACCGAATCCCGGATGTCCTGCTGTGTCAGGCTTTCTCAGCATGCGGCATCTCAATCGAGAGCAAGACGTTCAAGAAGGTCGCCAAAGAGAATGTGGTTAAAGGCGAATCGCCAAAGCCGGAACTGATTGAAGATTTCGATTTGGGTGATGAATTTGAACCTAAAATAGAGATCGCGGCGCCACTTGCGGAATATGAAGGGGAGAGCCAAGACGGAGGAGAAGAATACGAAGCTGAGCTGAGTCCATTTGAAGACCAAGAGGTTTATAACCAAGAGGTTCCGCAGCCACTGGAGCCGTCCCGTGATTGTAAGAAACGGAGTGGACCATCGAGTCTGTGGAGTAGAGGAATGTGCCCACATTGTGGGAAGATTGTCAAGGGATTGGGGAAGCACATTCTGGTAATGCATCCCGACTTGGCGGGGCTCAGCAAGGAGAAGAACTTTCCATGTACAGAGTGCAAAAAGAGGTTCAGATCAGAAGTGGAGCTTAAATTGCACTTAAAAAGGCATCGGTAAGGATAATTGGGGCACTAAACCTTTACAGTCGTCCTTAAATATATTTGTCTTCTTCTACTTTTAGGGAGGCTACGTGCTGTGAATTGTGCGGAAAAGTGTGCTCGAACAATAGAACTCTGCGAGATCACATGGTATTCTAAAGCGGTTGACTTATTTCCATCTCTTTTAATATTTTGTCTTCCATCATTCCAGCTTGCTCTCCATGGCAGTGAGGAAGACCGCAAGTACAAATGCAGCACTGACGGCTGCACCAAGCGATTTGTTAACAAGAACAAGCTGCTCTATCATGAAAACATGTGTAAAGGACTTAAACCCATAAAGTGCAGGTAAAATACCAGACTATACACGTTTATTAACAACATGCTCATGTATGCCTTCGTTTATAGAAACTGCGACTCCCGTTTCCCCTGCCATAACACCAGACGCGCTCATGAATTACGCTACCACCCTGCCGATGGGTCTGCTCCGAAGCCACGACGACGGAGAGGTCGTCAGCCAGGGATTTATTCCGCCACTGGCCTATTCTCCAAGAAGCCTGGCGATTCAGTCTCATGTGAAGTGTGTGGAAAGGTATTTAAAGGTAATTAATTCTAGAAAAAAAATCTTAACCAGATCCGGTTCATTTGTCGTATTCAATATTAATGTAAGCAGCTCCTAAGTTTCTTCTTCTTTTTCCATGAATTAGGTGCAACGTGCATGTATATTCGCCACAGCCATATGCTCTCCATGCATACCAAGGAAGAAGACAAGCCCTTTAAGTGTCCTACATGCAATAAGGGTTTTGGCGCGAATGCTACACTTCAAACACACATCAAAGCCCTACACACTGCCGACAGCGACAAGCCCTTTTTGTGCTCCCTCTGCGGAAAGGGCTTTGCAATAAACCAAAAGTTAAAGGAACACATGCAAATGCACGAGAACAAACGGCAGTTTAAGTGTTCCATGTGCGATGTGGCATTCAATACTCTTGGAAACCGGAATGCCCATGAGCGGAGCGTGCATTTGGGGATCAAGCCTGGCGGTGTGAAGGCGAGCCGGAGGCGGAAAAAGGAGTCGGAAGAGGTTTATAATGCGGAGGAGGAAACTTTCGAGGAGCGCAAGAGCCGCTGGATGGAGACCATTAGTGAACTCAAGGGCCATGTGCGGCCGGACGAGAAGGAAGTGCCACAAGTCCAGAATAGCGACCTTCAACAATCTCAACCTGAATGAGAAAGGAAACAGAAAAAAGTATTCTCCTGAGAATGTCAGAAATATAAGTTAGTGTTTTGTTCTATGTAAAAAAAATGCTTTAATCCAAGCATAGCAGAAGCGTATGGTCTGGGTTCTATGATCATATAGATAGGTTGTTGTTTGTTTAACTTGAAGTTACCAGATTTTATTAAAAATTATAGAGTATTTATTTACTTTAATAAAAACTTAAGCCAAGATATCTGGGTGGCTTGCTTGTATCAAAGATCTGGCTCACTGCATACAGCAATTAAAAGTAGCTGAAGTAGGACCGCGACCGGTAGTTATCATTTTCGCCAGATAACCTCGGGGAAAAGTAATGGGAATAAGAAGAGAAATAAATAATTTTTTCAAACATTAAGGGCTTCCGAGAAGTCATTTAACCAGCTATAAAAATTACAAAATTATTATATTTTTTAGGATTAAGTTTACATCCCCTTCTAACAACACAAATGGGCGGACGTACATGTTTTTTTATATATAAATTTGCGGAAAAAAGACGCAGAAATTCCAATTAAGAGAATTTATAAGTGGCTTGAAAAAAGATTTTTCTCCTCTACAATTGCCATTGTGAATTATAATTTTTTATCATCACAAATAACATATTTCTAATGGCCTAACCAGACGACATAGATTGGACCGCTTTACAGCGGCAATCTAATGGTTCCTCAGCTCGGGATTTCCACTGTGTAAATGAGGCTCGGTGCTGAGAAATCAATAGATTGCCGATGTACAGCGGTTTTTCTTTATGTCGTCTGTTTGGGCCATAGACCGATTACATTTGGCTTGTGTTTTTTCACGTTTGCGTACGATTTCTAAAAGTTCGACGTTAACCCTGCTCAAAAGTTGCTAAATGGGGCCCCCTACTTGGTCCCTAAAGGGTTTTGTCTGATCGTTTTCCTTCAAGCCCGAGTCAGGGGTCAAAGGGCAGGCTGAGGGCGTTCGCGTTGTCTACCACAATTGCAGGGTAAGAAAGGTGCACGTTGTTGAAGGTGTAGAGTGGGATAAGACATACGTTTCTTGTTAAGAAGAAAAAAATTATTATGTAAAATATGAAGTAAAGTGCCCTTAAAAACGCGAACGCCTATGGACCACGTTCGCGTGAAACGCAAACGTCTTAAAATCGCGTTTGCGGCAACTTTGTCCAACTTTTTCCAACTTTTCCATACATGTCGACCTAAAAGTTACTCAAATTCTTTAGTGGGCTTGGCATGTTAAAGTTGCCGCAAACGCAATTTTAAGACGTTTGTGTTTGACGCAAACGCAATTAAAAGGACGTTCGCGATTACGCAAACGCGATGAAAAAGACGTTCGCGTCTTCCCAATAAAAGTGTTGTGAACAAGTTTGCTAGGGGGCGTATTGTAGAAAGAAACCTTATCACCAAGGTAATTGCTGCCTTACAGGGGTAGAGGCATATTGGCGTACATAGATAGAACTTCAATCCCGCTAGAACTTCTATGCATATGCCCATATGGAATAGTCAAACTATGCCAATATGGAATATAGTCAGAGCTACGCCAATATGGAATATCATATTTATGCCAATATGGAAAATCATACGCTACGCCAATATGGAAAAATCGAGTTTCGCTCATATGGAGACCAGATGTTTCTCTGTGGAGACGCTAGATGCTGACCAACTCGCCATACAAGAATAATAATAATGATGATAATGCTTGCCGATTAATCAAGAAGAGAGAATATTGCTGAAGACTAATGAAGGAACAATAGAATAATAAGAATTTTTCATTTATAGGATATCAATGTATTTAAAAAGCAGTTCTATCCGTTATCTATCTTAACCAAGGCTCATAAAGCTGCCCCTTATTTTCATTGCCACTGATTTCAAAGCTATATATATTTGCAGCTCAGTGAGTTTATTATGTGACTCAAACTGAGACTCAGCTGAGTGCTTCTTGTAAGCAAATCACTTGAAACCTTTCCAGTTTAAAGCCTTTTAATGGCCTTGCAGAGGTTTTGAATGTCATTTTATTCAAATTTATTGCTTAGTAATGAATGTTTGATAATTTACTATAAGTTCACATCTGTATAAATCATACCAGAGTCAAAATAACAGTGTGACTCAAAGTGTGACTCAAACTGTTTTAGCTATATAAGCGCCGACGAAAATAAGCAATTTTTCATCTTTTAAAACGGCTTATTCTGAAATAAGCAATTTTCACCTTTTAAAACAGCTTATTCTGAAATATCAGTTTTCATCTTTTAAAACAGCTAATTCTGAAAAAAGCAGTTTAAAAGTACCCTTTATAGTGGCTTATTCTGGATAAACAAATTTGCTATACTTTCATAATGACTTATTTTGTAATAAGCTATTTTCTATACGCATATATTGTGGTTTATTCTACAGTATACTATATTCGGTGCTTGTACTTGAGATAATATTTCAATATTATCTGGACCATTTACTTGGCCATGGAACAAGGCTTGCCTTGAAATTATCTCTTTTTGGTGAACCATCTCTTTTTCATTTTCTTCTTGCAAGACAGCTTATTCTATAATGAGCTGTTTTAACAAATATATCTGAAATAAATCAAAATGCACGATAAAACAGCTGATTTTCTTAAATATGATGTAAAGGAAAAACATTTAGGAGTTTATGAATATAAAGGAATGTACTTTGGCAAAACTAAAGAAGTTTCGTATGACATCCTTAGCTTAGCTTTGTAATTTTTACTTGAAAAGTTGCCGCGAACGTCATTTTCACCACGTTCGCGTTTTGACGCGGACGTCATAAAATCACGTTCGCGAAAACGGGAACGTGATCATACACGTTCGCGTTTTGAAACCTCATTTTCCATACATGTACATTAAAAAAAGAAGAAAAAAGCTACACAAGAAATTCATCCCTGCCCATACCCTACCCAATAAAGTAGGTACACGTCCACATCCCTTACCACACATTTGTGGTAGAGAACGCGAACGTCCTTGGACTGCTCCGCGACCCCCAATTTGGGCATAAAGAAAAGTGATAGAGAAAAATCCTTTAGGGACAGAATATGGGACACTATTATGCATCTTTTGAGTAGGGTTAACGTCCAACTTTTAGAAATTGTACGCAAACGTGAAAAAACACCAGCCATTACATTTCGTTCCCGCGTTCAAATTTGAAATATTTTCTCTGCTTTTGATTGGTCATTTCTAAACAAAACAAAGCTATGGACCAATCAGAGCATTGTAAACAAACCATGTGACATAAACAAACAAGCTGTGGACCAATAAGATGCCGCGAAATATTTTGAATTTTAGCCCGCGAACGAAGTGTAATCGGTCTATTAGGGCGCGTCCAGAGTCCAACTATTAAAAAACTCAAAAGCACTTCCTTAGCGCAAAGGAATAACTTAAGGCTGGATTCAGCCAATGAGAAAAGAGTATTCTGGTTTAAGTTCTTCCTTTGGCTCAATGTACAGTCAATGTATAGTGCACTGTATTGATCTCTGAGTCAATGTACATTGTTTTCTCATATCCGTTATTTCCTACACCTTAAATGAGCAAACGAGAGCGCTCACAACCAACAGGGCAGTGAGTGAGTGCAACAAGCTGATAAAGCCGTGAGTGAGTGCAGAGCGGGAAATTCAAAAGGCTGATAATTCTAGAACATGGATGAACTTGTTGCCTTTAATTACATCATGGTGAACAGTTTTATAATATGCACAAGTAGCATTCCATTGTAATTTCTTCATAAATATTATGAATATTTTGTAGCCCTGTATCTAAATAATAATTGCATTTTATTTGTCTATAAAACTCATACTAATAGGATAATAATATAGTCATGTGTTAAAGACTTCTAATAATATGGGATATATGTCACCAATGGGATATACCGTCACCAATGCGATATACCGTCACCAATGAGATATACCATCACCAATGGGATATACCGTCACCAATGGGATATATTAACATTATAAATGTACCTGCAAAGTACTTTGCTCTTATAATTAGAAATATGTTTGAAGTATGGACTTATGGACAGTGTCAATAACTTTGCAGTCATTACAGTTATCTTTGTTATAGGTAAACTTAAGTGTAAACCTTCTCAGCCATGGCAACATTAGTATGCCCTTGGTGACTGTATATAATATTATATTGGAGACAGTACATCATATTGGTGACAGTATATCATATTTGTGATGGTATATCATATTGGTGATGGTATATCAATTGGTGACAGTATATTCCATTAGTATTGTTATATACCAGACTATCTATTTATTATATAAAAGTATGTAGCTTTAACTGTAACTAGGCACCAAAAATTGGGCCAAAAGTAACTTTGTGGCTGATACTTACTGGAACAAGTTTAAGTAACTGTAACTATTTGTCTAACCATATTAAATGCCTGGTATATCCCATTGGTGACATTATATCTGCTTAAGGCTTGGTAAAATATATGCAGCTAAGTAAATTTAATTAGTTCAATACAGCCATATCCTTATATGGAAGAGTCTACTGTTGACAATATGTTATTTATATGTTAAATAAATATTTCCTATTCCTATTCCTATTTTACATTGCACTGCACATTTTGCTAATAATAAAAGGTATAGTAGGTCTCATGGAAGAAGTCCAAGTAGATCTGGAGAAATTCTGTAGATGTTAAAATATCAAGTAATACACATCTGTTAGCACAATGCTGTGCAATGAATTGTGTTTTTGAATGGAAGTATATGTTAACTTATTTACTACTTGGAGATAAAATCATGACAGATAATAGAAGGGTAGGACCCCCAAAAGTGTCTTCTTAAAACACGGTATATCTCATTGGTGACAGTATATCTCATTGGTGATGGTATGTCCCATTGGTGACGGTATATCCCATTGGTGACGGTATATCCCATTGGTGACGGTATATCCCATTGGTGTCGGTATATCACATTGGTGACTGTATAACTAATTGGTGGTAGTATATACCCTTAATGATTTTATCATACCTTTTTTAGAGAACTGGTGATATGGAAGTACTAAGTATAATTGTAATACTGACAAGTGATGATACTAAACATACTGATAATAATTATAATTTATTCATTAGTTTGATAGATTAAAAATTAGATTTCAATATATATATAGAAGTAGTAGAACTTTGGTGAGAATGTACTAACAACTACTAGGCTAATTAAAGTAAAGCAATAGTCCCTTTTAAATTTCCCACCACCCAGTCACTGCTCCATTGGCAGGAACACTCACTCACTGCCTGGCTATCTGGAGCGCCCTCGTTTGCTCATTTAAGGTGTAGAAAATAACGGATACGCACGCCCTGAGCTCCCACCGTTTAGGTGAAGCTCAGTGCTGAAAAACCAATGGAGAAACGCTGTACATTGACTGCACATTGATTCTCTGTATGTTGTGTATTTTAACCTTTAAAGTAACTACAGGGTGTTTTTTGCGACATTAAGAACGTTATTATCTCGGTTATACTACATGTTAGAATTATGCTTATGAAGTAAAAAAAGTAAAAAATAGAGTGGATTTTTTTATATGAAATCATTATTTGAACCCATTGTGATGACTGGTGACCATTTTATGATACCACTGTGTTGAAATTGATCCTAAAATCATGGTTTTCATGAAGTACATAAATTGTCAGAATTGCATCCTGTGGGCAGATTAAATGAGTAAAATGACCCACACATAGCATTACAAGGCAGTTACTTGAACAAAAATGGTTTCTACTGCCAGTGTGTTTTATACAGTTTTTTGGCCATCTCGATTAAAAATATTTGGGTTTCTGGTACTTCAATCTCCAGAATATGACATAATTTTGCTTCATTCTGTGAGAACCTGACATTTTTTAACCATATTTACAATAGGGATAACCAAATATTATTTTATTTTCTATTAATATAGATCTTCATGGCATAGTGGACCAAATATTTTGTCATTATTGGCTTTTAGGGTCTTGGTTTGATGAAATTAGGAATCATGAAATTTTGCCAACTGGCCTCAGAGCTGAACATACTCAAAAATGGTACCTTGACATCAGCACTGCTTTATGAAGAGTTGCAAGTCCAAAATGTTTACTTTAAAGGCTTTATATAAAATTTCCCACCTTTTTCTTTATTTTTTTGACTTCATAAGAACATTGATATCTCTTTAAATTCAATGCAGAAAATTGATTTGTAATGTTGCATTTAAAAATACACCGTGTAGTTACTAATTTTGAGACAAAAAGTCCCTCTTAACTAAAAAATAACTAATTACTATAACTTTCTTAAATTTTATCATTTTATGTAACTTTATTAAATACCTGTCTAAAACTAAAAGAGATGATGCAGTACTGCATCGATCACGCGTTTGTAAACGATTTTCTCATGTACCTAAGGATGTTCTAAACCGCTCATTTTATTTTCGTACCAGAGGTTTCGTGGTCTCTTCTTTTGTACTTCCGCTGACTGTAGCTCCGCCAGGCGTCAGCCCAACATAGCTCAGCTCAGCTCTGCGCAAACGCTGCTACCACTCAGCAGCCCAAAAAGAATAATAAGAAAGATTAAAGAGATATTTGCTTGGGAATTTGGGACTTCGGGAATCCACCAAATTATGGTGTCGATCCTATCAAAGGTTCGCTGTTTGCTTGTGTAAATTGTGTAATCGCTCTGCAATATGGTGGACTCCGTTGTCGTTGTCAGCCCCAATGAAGACGGCTTCAACAACGCCATCATGTCGTCGACCACCCGCTTGAGTTCCAGCGGCCCGCTCTACCTCGACTTCAGGTCGCACCCGCCGCCATTGGACGTGACGCTGCTCTCAGCACACGACGGCAGCAGGCACAAGACGAGCAGGGTCGTCCTGGCGGCGATGGCGGGAACCGAGCTGAGAAGGTGCTTCCACCGGCAGGTGGACGAAGGGCCCGTGGAGGACAAGGGCCAGGAGTACGTGACTGGGTCTGGGGACGATTGCATCACGGTGGAGTGCAGTGGAGACGCGCTCGAGGCGCTCGTGCAGTTCATCGCGGCTGGGGGATGGGTGTGGCAGGCGAGATGGGCTCAACTGGAGGAGGCATTCAATATATTTAGGGTCAAATTCGATCCGGTCTCCTTTGAACCCGTTCCAGAGGTCATGCCCATCAAGCAGGAGATGAAGGAACGGGCTGCTGCAGAGATTGGTCAAGATGTGGAATCTGAGGAGGAATTTGGGTTTGTAGCCGTTCCGGAAGACGGTTCTGAATGGGAATGGTCTGGAGATGAGGAGATGGGCGGCGGGGATTTTGAACCGCTCTCCGACGACAACGAAGAAGAAGAACGAGAAAGTGACGATGATGATGAATCTGAACCGGAGCAAGTGACTCGTCAAGGAGTGAAAAAGAAACCGGTGAACAAGTATGACGAGAACGACTTTGAATGGAAGGACAACCAGAGGAAGAAACCCAAGAAGAAAAGAATCCTCGAAGGGAGGAAACCCAAGGAGAAGAATCCCAAGAAGGAGACCCAGCCCAAGAATGTCCGGCTGATGGTAGAGGGGCCGCCATTCAAGTGCGACCAGTGCCAGAGGGAGTTCTCGACGAGGCAGTATTTACTAGGACACATAAGGAGACTTCACAAAAGAGAGGGACCTGTCAAATGCGACCAGTGCGAGCTGGAATTCTCGAATAAGCTGTATTTGCGGGGACACGTAAAGAGAGTTCACGAAGGATTGTCCTTTACGTGCGAGATCTGTGGATTCACCCTGGCAAGCCAGGTTTCGTTGAATTATCACAAGATTTCCTTCCATGGTAGCGAGGAGGACCGTCCCTATCAGTGTGATCAGTGTCCGAGGGGATTCATCAAAAAGTGGAGGTTCGAGGCGCACATAAACAAGCACAATGGATGCAAAGTACAATGCGAGTAAGTAAATAGTCTAATAAGATTTAACTATACGGAAGTATATCTTTCTTGTTCCAGACTTTGTCCCTTTATGACGTACCACCATCATTTCCTCATGGAGCATAAAAATTTAAGCCACTCTGATAAGAGCAAACAAGTAAAGGTCAGACGGGTGCGCAGAGTGAATGGTAGTTCTGGTCAACTAAAGGCTCCCGGTGATGATAAACCAAAGGCGCCTCGAGTGAATAAAACCGGCAAAAGGAGGGGCATCATTAGAGGCAGATCCTTTGCCAAGGGTGAAAAAGAACACATCACATGTGAGCAATGTGGGAAGTACTTTGAAGGCAAGGGTTCCGTCATGCGCTATGAGGACCACGTATTGGGCGTCCACACCGAGGAGAGTGAACGGCCATTTAAGTGTCACATCTGCGGGAAAGGATTTGGATCTAAGAGGACTCTCAACAAGCACTTTGCCGTCCATGATGACAGCCGGCCGTTCGTTTGCGCTGTCTGCAACAAGACTTTCCGAGATGTGGGGAATCGAAACGCCCACGAGAGGACGGTGCATTATGGAATGGGGAAGACTCTGCCGAGCCGGAGGTCCTGGTCCAAAGATCAGAAGGGTCAGGATGAGAGTCCCGAGGCGAGGAAGGCGCGGTGGATGGAGATGTTTAGGAAGCAGCAGGAAGAGAAGGAGGCGAAGGAAAGAATGAATCTTGTCGGGCATGTGACTCAATAAAAATGCAACACCCTCGTATATTTTCAAAAAGCAATCTTTGTCATACTCTGAACTTGTCATTCCAGGATTGCTCCTCTCAAAATGATCCTGCTAGAATCAAAGGCCCACCTCTCCGACATTGCGTCCGAGGCCCAACTGCAGTCCGATATGGCTCTCCTGAGCAGTGACGGAGAGATGTTCAACATCAACAAGATGCTCTTTGCCAGCGTGAGCACTCTGGGCCGGACGCTGCTGCCGCTGGCCGAGTACGAGGACGACCATATGTCAATATCTGTCGAGGCATCGAGCAAAGAACTCATCGTTGCGACAGAGTTCATCCAGTTCGGGCTGCTGCCGATCGATGTCTCAGCAGGCGTCCAAGAGACGTTTGCAATGCTGGGCATCGCGGTTCAAGAGCTAGAGTTTAGTCGGACAGAGCATGAGGAGAACAGATCTGTTAATATTAGTGCGGTCATGGTGGCATCAGAGAAGGTTCCTTCTGTGATTAGTGACCCTATGATAGCCGTGGATGTGAAATTGGAGGAGTGGCAGCCGCAAGGAGATACAGACAGAGAAGAAGAATATGATGATTCAGCTCTGTCCGCTGTTTCCGAAGAGGATTTCCCAATCAGTGAAGACTGGTTAGGTGAGGAGAGCCCAAGGAAGAAGAGGAAGATTAAAGGTGAGAGTGCTCCAGCCAAAAATTCAGCTAAACGAGTGACGAAGGGGAAGAGTGAAAATAATACAAAGTATGGCGCGGATGATGAACCGGATTCCCAAAAAGTAAGATGAACGAACTTGCTAGCTTGTTTGAAATCTTTAATTTGCATATTCTTTTTAGCTCCCTGTCCTGCGTCAATGCTTGATCTGTTTGGCCACCGTTTCCAAGCTGTGGCAACACCTTGCCACCCATAACAACGAGAAGCTCGTCTGCAAAGAGTGCAACAAGACCATCTCCACCCCAAGAAACTTCCAGTCCCACATGAAGCGGGCTCACCAATCGCCCAGGGTGGTATGCGAAGATTGCGGCCAGGTCACCAGGGACAAAAGTCATCTCAAGATGCACAGGCTTGTTTACCACACGGCAGAGGAGGACAAACCATTCCACTGTGACATTTGCCCGGACAAAAGGGCGTTCGTTAGACGCTGGCAGTACGACCGACACATGAATGTCCACAACAAGGTTTCGTTTCAGTGCGAGTCCTGCGCGTTCATTGCGTACCACGAGTTTGAGCTCAAAGATCACCGACGGGCTCGGCACAAATCGGGCGTGCAGGACGACGACTACGTGCCCAAGCAGTTATTGAGAACGGCGGTTGATGAGGGCCAGGAGCCCAAGTTTTGCAAGTATGTGCCCATGATGCAAAAGCCTCATCTGCAGCCAGGAATGCGGAAAAAGCCCAAGAAGGACACCGAAAAGGCTCCTAAGGTCAGACTTCGAGCTAAAAAGCATCCTAACCCGAGGCATGCAATCTGCGAACATTGTGGAAAGGAATTTACAGGTACGATTGAGTAAAATTGATGCTGTGCCCTGGATTTTAAGACATTTTGTAAAAGTTGGACCAATTTATAAAATATAAACATTACCTTATACGAGTCATTTTAGCCACCATTATTGTGTTTTTATGATAATATTCTCCTATTTCAGGCAAAGGAGCTCATATCCGTCATAGGGAGCACGTCTTCAACCTCCACACGGCGGAAAAGGACAAACCATTCCACTGCCCCGTATGTGGCAAAGGCTTCTCCTGCAAACGAGCCCTCAACAATCATTCTTCGGTCCACGAGGACACCAAACGGTTCCAGTGCTCCATTTGCTCGGCCACGTTTCGGTTCTCTGGCAACAGGAATGCCCACGAGAGGCAGGTGCATCTCAAACTGGGCAAGAGCCTCAAGGGTGTGGGCAGGCTGGGGGTCAAGTACAATGAGACGCCGGAAGAGAGGCTGGAGCGGTTCAAGAAGAAAGAGGAAGAGTTCAGAAGTGGCGGAGGAGAAAAGGAGGAGGACCCGTGATAAGGCACTGTGATTGATTGAAAACTGTGATTTTTAAACTTGACGTTACTTAATCTTGAGTGCGGAAAGTGTGTGAAATTAAAGTCAATTTAGACTTTCAAACAATTCCTTGACTGGTTTGTTTCTCATTTAACATGTATTGGACGGAATGAATATATATTTTGTATTACGTATACTGTATGCATATATTTACAAGATATTTAACCTAAAGTGGTTCTGATTCCAGATCATCATGTCTTCCCCATCTCCCCCACCTTCGTCTGCAGTGACGCTGACCCAAACCAATAGCAGCCCACACACATGCCTTTGGAGCAGGCGATACGAGGACCTGGAACTCATCACTCTCGACGGGGCGCGCTTGCAAAGCAGTCGTGTCCTCCTGGCGCTCAGCAGCAAGTACCTCCCCGTGTTAAAGGAGCAATTCGAGCAGGAGTCGCTGGCAGTCACGGTGGAGCTGAGCGTGGAGAATTTGCAGACCGTGCTCGACTTTGCTCATCATGGCGTCATACCCATGAATATCAGCACGGAGGAGATGGTCGCGTTCCGCACAATGGGCGTCGAACTGCCTGAAAAAGAGTTCAGCCGGGTTGAGAGACCCGATGTAGAGGGCGAGGAGGTCACCGAGGTGAAGAAGGAGCTGCCGGAGCTCGATGACGAGGACATGCAGCTGTTAGCAGCGGACGGGAAGGCTGAGCCGGTGGTTCGCATGGAGGGCGAGGAGGATTTGGAAGAAGCGCTTGAGGAAGAAGAATGGAATGAGGAAGATCCGGATTATGTCGCAGCTAAGGAGGCTTCGGAAGAATCAGAAATGGAGGAAGAGGAGGAAGAGGAAGAGGACGAAGATGAGACCAGTGACGAGGAGTTTAAGCTTTTGAAATTAAGCCAGTCAAGAAAGCGATCAAAGGGGAGAAGAGCGAAAAAGGCAGTTGTCAAACCGGAAACTTCCGTAGATGGCGGCAAGAAGGAGGCCGCGATCCCCGGCGCTTGCACCATCTGCCGCACCAACTTCCGCAATCTGCCGCAGCACATGGAGAACATGCACTCGCTGGAGAACACAACGTGCGACAAGTGCGGAAAGGTTTACAAGGACAAGACGAAGAGAGACAAGCATGTTGGACAGGCGCATCAGGAGTGCTGCTGTGAGATCTGTGGCAAGGTGCTGGCTAACAAGGTCAACTATGAAGCTCACAAGGTAGGGCAAATATATGGAAGTGAACAGGGTTAGCTAAAATTAAGCATGTGCGATATCCAAAATTTGAATAGTCGGTATTTTGTCAGTACGGTATTGGAAAATACCGACTATTAGTCGGTATTTGTCGGTATTTTGGTTTATTACCAGTGTTAGCTTCAACTAGGCCTAAATGATAACTTTAGAATTAGATACATATTATTCTTAATTTAAGTGTTAGGCTTGCCTTTTGACATTTACTACTACTCAATGCATCTCAGTTGTAACCACAAAAGCTGTTTTAATGCAAATTACAGGCATAAAAATAGTCAATAAATTACATGTATGGAATAGGATTCTAACAATGGATGAACTAAACAAGATACTTGGTTGTACACTTTTTGAAAAACGAAAATATGTTTTGCAACTCCTTTTTGCTGTTTCAACTTTAGCTTGAGACACATTTATTATTGTAACATTGTTGCCTCATTAAAACAAAAAAATACTCCCTACATGTGGGGGTATTGCTTTTACATTTATAGTGCAAACTGCAAAGCTGCTTGTTCCAAGTTCCCATCTACTAGACTATATGTCCGTCCCTGAGGTTTTAGCGGAAAAATATGATATTGGCTGTATGCTATGAGGGGGACTGATACTTACTACTCCCCCTCATTGGTTGCATGTTAGAAAACTACAATTTTTGGGTATCAAATGGTGGCCAAAATACCGAAAAACGGGATACCGACTAGTTTGAAAATATACCGTTGGTATCGGTATTGAAAAAATACCGACTAATACCGCGGTATCGGTATATCGCACATGCTTAGCTGAAGCTATATGTAACAATCTCTGAGGTATTTTCAGCCAATGTATATGTGTAACTACACTGTTTTCCTCAGATATTCAATCCAATACTAGCACCTACCAAAAAAAATAGTATGGCTGAAGCTGTATCTGACATTCTCTGAGGTATTTTCAACCAATGTATGTGTGTATACTACATTGTTTTCCTCAGATATTGAATCCAATACAGACAATTTTTTACTATTACTTTTTAAACAGAGGTTGCGTGATTTTAGGTCAAAAAGTTCTGCTTTACTAAGTAAAACGGCCTAAATTTTTTGGAGGGGGGAAATAATTATTGTCAAAAATCCCAGGGGGAGCCAAAAAATTTGCCAGGGGGTCCTACCTATGTATGCTCTTGTGTGTTTTATGCACATAATTAAGGTAGTTAGTTCGGGTTAGAGGGAACTAGTTAGTGTTTATTATCTCAGGTACTAGTTCCTATGCTAGTTCCTTAGGCTAGTTCATTCTTTCCACTTCAGGAAAACTACGTAGAAAAATATATTTAAAAAAAAACTGTTTTACGCATGTCTATTCAGCGTATTTTTAGATAGTTATTCGCTCCGATCGATTATAAAGTGCAAGCCTCTTAACTTTTTTTTCTTAAATAGAAGTAGTGTTGAATATACTCTTCTTTTCCTCAAAGTCCCGTCTGTATAAGCAGCTTATTAATTTGCCGTACATAAGTTATCGATAATGCTTCAAGTATCGTACACCCTATTAATGAGCTTATTTATTGATGTGAAAAGCAGATTTGGTCCCAAACCTAGGCATTTAATGAGCCTATTGCACGCCCCATTTCACGGAGAGTCTGCCACTTTATATGGGGAAATTGACCAGAACAAACCATTATGAGGAAAAGATTACTCCCACTGGAGAAGGTTGTTTTCCTCTTGTTTGAGCTAAACATGAATAAGGACAATTCAAGTCGGACCTTTTATTTCCGGTTTAGGTGTGGCAAATACATTTCAAAATCCAAAAATTCTTGATAGGTAGGTCCCTGTATCATGTATGGGTTTACTCACATGGATTTGCGTATGGTTTAAGTAAATATGAGTACTCGTATATCCTGAGATTATTTTGTTTACGTTGTTTGATCGTAAGATTAATTCCAAGAAAGGAGAGAGTGATTTCTAAAACAATATGCATGCAATATTGATATAATTCGTTGGTTCGATGTGTATTGATTTGTAGATGGTTTAGAAACCGGGCTCAGAGCATCTCACAATGTGGAAGCCGTTGCCTCATCAAAGTAACAACATCTTCTTCTTCTTCTCCGGATGTTAATGAATAATACGAGATGAAAGCTCAGCAGATCCTAGTACATTAGTCGCTCTCACAAACTCGTTATTGTTTTTTTCCAACGCTTGTCCTTATCCGATAAAGCTGCTGTACTTGGTCTCTCTTTTGGGTCCAGCTTTCATTTGCAGCTGAGGGGCTACTTGAAAATTGGTCTAAATCAATATAGGAATTAGCACACTCTACGTTAGTGCGTCAATTGATGGTATGTACGTTGTTCTTAAATTTCAGACCCCATTGTACATCCAGTTGTTTTCAAATATTCCGGAAAACGAGTTCCATTTGTGCATTGGTACTCTATTTGATTGTGCATATTCTGCGTATCTTATTACGTACATCCAAGTTCTGGTAGTGCACTTAGTACACATAATTATACTTTAAAAGTGACCTCTCATAGCATCTATTTTCTAGTGAAATCGTATACATTCGAGTTTCTTGAACAAGGAAAATACTGAATGTACACCCACAGTTAGGTTAAAAAATGGGTCAGCACAGCACACAACCATACAATGACGTATTCTAGTACAGTCATCAATATGCAATCGGATTATGCCGAGCTTTTGCATGTATTACCAATCCATGCGTATTGCCCTTTCTTTGTGTCCTGTATATTCTACGCCAATGGCCATTATTCTTTAAATACTTTCACTGGAGCTTTAGAACCCTGTTCTCCCCTTGACTACTGTCGCCTTCTCCTCTTTCCTTCAATCACCTGGGTGACGCTAATATCCCGGCTGACAAAAAAGTGATCGACATATACTGACCTCGGATTGAGTGATGGCCAAAAGGGGGGTCAGAAATAGCTGTTCAAAATGCTATCCATCTTGCTAATATCCATGGCAATGGCGTTTAAGCGTCAAAAGCGTGCATAATATAATATTTATTTATGAGACCTCTCTGTTAGGTTGCAAAAATGTGCCAATGGAGGGAATTTGATACAAATTTTGCATTGAATAAATTATCCGATTTGAAGGATCCTTTGAATGCGCCAGATTGTTAAGCTCCAATTCAAAGGCGTTGTAAAATAAAATGGCGTAATCAAGAAATGAGGAGGTCTTCAGTGTTTGAAAGCATAATTTTATTGGCACTCATAAAACGGACTATTGCGTTTCAACTGCATTTCTGTTTTGAATTAGATGTTTTTCTTCCTGCTGGTCAAAAATTGGTGCCACTAATATCTGTGAAAATGTGATTATCGAATTTAACGTAATAAGCCTCTCAACAAGTTGGTTACAGAGCGGTTGTTAATAAACCTTTTTTTTCAGGCTACTGGGAGGACATCCACCCGCACGTGATCCAGTGGCTGATGCCCGTGTCCCACATGGTGGTGATGGTCTCCATCTACTGCACCGTGCTCATCTCCCTGGAGCGGTACGTGCGGATCTGCTTCTTCTGTCAGCTCAGGCAAACGAGGCTCATCACACAGGATAACTTCAAGTACTATGTCATGGCGCTGCTCTTCGGACCAGGTGAATAAATTAAAGACTGTAGACCGTATATTACGTAAATTCAACTTCATCTTTATTTCAGCCATCTTTTACCTGCCCAAATTCTTCGAAGTGACCGCAGTTGTTGCACCCGATACAACCACAGAGGGAAGAAACACCCAAATATCCTGCGCTAGAATGGAGGTGAGGTTTATAGAATAAACTGGGGTTGGTGGTTTTAAAACATCGGTTTAAATACATGGCCTTCAAAATTATGTGACAGCACTCTGTACTCTTTTGTAAATAACAGACGGACCTGCAAAAGTTTTCTGCTTTTTTGCCGATATGGATACGGCTGTCAAAGCAAAGGTAGGGACGTATGTAGTACTAGCTACAAATGCTGGTTAAACGGAGTAGTAGCAAATGATACACACTAAAACGTGTTTACAAGTCTCTTTAACACGTCTACTTATCGAGTTATTTGCTTTTTGTTTGACAGTCTATTACAATAATAACGTGCCATCTATTCACGCACGTCTGGACTTTTAACTAAAAACGTTCTATTTACAATGCTCTGCCAATAAGCCAATAACTACCCGGCAAAGAATGAGTCTATGAATCCCTTATTGAAAGCTCACAGCTCACCTAACTTGGCCTACTGACCATTAGATGATGGAAATCCATGGCCGGGAAAGTGGCCTTGCGGAAAATGAACTTGCTTTTGTCCCCTCCTGTCATATTCAGACATTGCCTTGCACTGGTGCACATTCCTTAAATATACTCTTGTGTTTCAGAGATTTTTCGGCAACCCCGACTTGATTCTGAGCCGAGTCCACTCTTGGATGGTGCCAGAGACGTTTGACTTCCTGGTGAGGCTGGCCAAGGTTTGTGGGGTGGACACTAGGGGATATGAGGGCACAAGGTGGGGATTGAAATATATGTAGTATTTAATATACTTTATACACATACACGTACGACAATATATAGTGTTTTAACAATTTGCATATTGTACTATGTAGTATTTAATGAAATGTTAATGAACGTACGTACTTTGCTACAGTTATCTAACACTTCTTCTGTATTTTATCCTTTTTTAAAAACATACCTCTACAATGTCAACTTATCAGGTTCACTGCTGTTTCTTTGAACGTCTATTGGTGCAAGAGTAGTGTTGACTCTCAACAGCAAACACACTTTCGTACAACAAGTGTTATTATTGTTTGGTTCGCTCTGAAGGGTCAACCTTCAAGGGTTCAAAGACGAGGAAGAAACGCTACCCTTTGTTATAGTGCATTTCCTTTTGTAAGCACTTTGAAGCCATATCTGTTTACCAAAACCTCTGACAATAGCATTCGAGTGTCATAATAAAAGTACAAGACATGTTAAAAATGATACATGAAGTATATCGTGCTTTGAGGCATCAAGACAGGAAAAATGACAAAAAATTAGGGGTGGGGTTCGGTAAACCGGTATACCGGTAGTTACCGGTAATTGGAAACCGGTAAATTACCGGTAATGGGAAAAATACCGGTAATTTTACCGAAATTTCAGGTTTATT
>LR139633.1:0-28569 GCA_900659605.1 Tisbe holothuriae | reverse complement strand
AAATGGAGAATTAACCGAAAAAATTCTTCTTTTTCTCTAATGGCAAGAAGGAAATCGGAATTTTTTAGGATTTTTTTGGTGAATTAACCGAAAAACTTCCTCCTTTCACTCCCATGTAGGAGCTCTCTTAGGCGTAGGCGAGAGAAAACACAGACAAAACACGGCCATTTAGTAAAGAGGTTGAGAAAGAGGTGACTCCGTTTTCGCGCCCAAATTTAACCGTTTAGAGGTATTGTCAGAGGCTGAGAAAAGGGATTAATATGGAATGGCAGATCTCAGCAATGCGACAGCTAGTCACCCGAAATCGTGCGGAAAGAGGTTGCCGCCATTACTGCATTAAACCTCTTTCCCTTCGATTTCGGGTGACCAGCTCAGCAGGCCTCGTGCCAGTCCTCTATAATCCTCTATTTCCTCTATTTCCAAATTTCCAGCCTTCCATTCCTCTGTTTTCCTCTATTCTCTCCAGAGGTCCTCTATATCCTCTATAGTCCTCTATTTAGAAAGAAAATCCTCTATTTTTTAAAAAAGAGGACATATTTTACTTAGTAAGCTACTTTTTCTGGAATAGGGAAATTTTCCTTAGGGCCTACGGCCTTTTTGCTGGCTAATCTTAACATCCATGCTTCTTTTAAGGGTCCAGTTGAGCCTGAAAAATCGAATCTGGCCTTTCCATTTTTGCATTAAAAGAGCTCTATATGGAAGCTGAACGTCCTCTATTTTACCTACAGGGTGCGGCGCGCTATTGGAAACCACTTTAAAAACGTCATAATTCTTGTTAAGTACATAGTATGATGATTACACACATACCAAATTAAAGATAATTAAATTCTACACCTTTTTCATTTATAAAACATTACTGTATTGTTAGCTTAAAATGATGAGCAGGACAAGGTTATTTACCACACTGGAAACAAAGTCAAAATCTTGCCTATTTTCACAATACACTGCCAGTTATTGGCCTCACTTGTGAGGCTTTCTGGTACATCTGAGCATAAAACAGTATAACAAAAGAAAAATTGCCGCAACAACCCTGGTAGTTTCTTATTTTATAAATAATTTTGCTATATCAAATATACAGCATATGCAGACCTATTTTATGTTACTGGCCTGGGAAATAAGAACCGTGCATTAGACAGTGCTTCAGCACATTGACATATCACCTTGCCATTGGAATACAGAGAAAGACAGAGTGCTGTAATTTTGCAAGAGTATTCTTTGTTAAAGAACGCAACATTTTCTATAAAATAACTTTTTTGAAAGGAGCACCCCTTGTAGAATTAGAGCTAATGACATTTTACGCGGTTTCCATTAGCGCGCCGCACCCTGTAAAATGGTCCTCTATTTTGCCAAAAATGATCCTCTATTTCTTAAAATTTCAATTCCTCTATAGAGGAGAAGGCTCTGCACGAGGCCTGCAGCTGTCGTCGTGCTGAGAGCTAGTATAAAAACTGCCATTCCATATTTATCCCTTTTCTCAGGTCAGAGGTATTCCATTAACAACAAGAAGTGACTGAGTCATCTCCCTCTGCACGGATTTCTGCTGAAATTCTGGACGTATCACGGTATGTGTCTGCTCAGTGGCTTAGCTGGCTGGTGAGTGAGTGGATGAGACTCAGCCCTACAGTACAGGCCTAGACACATACGACTCTCCACATACTTTGATTGCTTCAAAAATCCGCCGTGTGAGAGCGAGCGCCCGGTTTTTTTCTTGTGGTTCTTTCATTCCATGTTACAACGTTTACAGCTGCGTTTGTTGCATCTGACACCATCTCTATTTTTGGATCAGTACAGCTAGCTTTAGGCGGAAGTTTTGCAATTTCACGGCTATGGTAGTATTATGTATGTTTAGCTAATTACCTAAAAAAAATTAATGCCACTTCTGCGGCGCAATGTAGTGAGCCCTTTTATGTATTAATTAATATATATGTGCCTCCAATATGAGAAACTGTACTTTTTACGGCCTTAAAATATTTTCTGCTCCCCTGATCGAAAGTGGATCCAGCAAGCGCAAAGGGCCGGCAAGGCAGGCAGGAAAAAAGTGGATCTACGGAGGCGGAGGGGGCATAAAACTGAAGACATGTCACATGTCTCTCCTGTATAGTATAGTCTCGCCCATCTAGGACTCTGCATATACAGCCCGTTGCTGAGTTTCGTACTCGTATTTATGCAATATGATTTCTATCTTGGTATTTTCGTCGTATATCCTAGAGAGCTAAAGGATTTAGTATGTATACCTGCTTTGACCATAGAACTTATATTCTGGGAACATTTTATACATGTTTTACTACGTTGAATCGGCCTTGACGGCCATGTTTGTCTGCTTTTAGATAATAAAATGTAATAGCATATACCATGTAAGTTTCCGGAGATAACCAAGCTTTGATTTCTAGAATATCCCAGGACAATTAAGCCCTTGACAAGCTTGCTATTCACATGAAAACATATTTTAGAGGATCTTTGAAAATGTTATAAGAACTCTTTAGAGGGATATTCAAAGTAGAAAACAAATAGTGGCCCTTTAATTAATAGTGACATAATTGTTCCCTTAATACCTGTCTATTTGAATTTGTTAAACATTTTTCCATTACCTCCGTTTGTATATACATTTTATTTTATGTACATTGTGGTACAATAGATTTCCTGTGTTTTCTCGATAAGAAGCTAGCAGCATCCATCCACACTGCTTTCTTCTCTCTTCCACATCTTCCTCCCTTTCATTCTCTTTTTGTCGTTTTTGCAAAACCTCCTTTCCTCTTCTGCCAGAGACGTGTCGGCATCTTGGTTTTCAGGGAGAGAAGCGTCGGACAGCATTCGGCCCTTGTTCCTTCTCGAAAAGGGGAAATAATGCCTAGGTCGCTTTCTTCCCAACTTACTGAAGAGGCGGGCGGGAAAGTAGGCGTTATGCACTCTTCTCTCTCTCTCTCTCTCTCTCTCTCTCTCTCTCTTCCTTATTTTCCTTCTGCCTACAGCCTTAGTGGATTTCTCTCTCTGCTCGCCCTACTTTTCCTCTCTCTTACCCACTGAAGAGCAGCAGCCTACTCTTCACCCAAGCGGCATGTACGACTGGGTTTGAGATGTGGGTGTGCCAGGATCGTTTTGAGCAAACTGGTAGCAGAAAAGTTTGACATATCCCTGCTTTCATACAGATTTAACCCTTCAGAATAAGGGCTCAAATCATATGAAGAGGACTTGTAGTTCCCCACAAAAAGAATATTTGTATCTACACTGTGAATGGCACTTAAGGTTTATATAAAATTATGGTCCTGATATAGTTATATTAATTGCTTACTTTTTAGGTAGAATTCGGACATATAGCCAAAATGGTATTTCATACTTTTTTAGGATTTGGGTTTCCACAGGGTCCCGCAGAGCAAGGGCAATGAGAACTTTTGTATTGTACAAAAACCACCATATTATTGAAGCGATAAAGGTTTCTATTAAAGCGAAAACAGGAAAAGGAATTTTAACAATTCACATTTGGACTGTTTAGGAACCATTTTGGACAGATTGGCCCAGACTTTGCTTCTTTTGTTGCAGAACGATTCTTCCATCGATCTTAAGAGAAAGCAGTGAAGCTCAGAATATCGGATCGATTATGGAAGAACTATGAGTCGATAAACACCAAATTTGAACAAAGTCGGTAGATTGAACTGGTTGCCATTCATAGCACGTACACCGAAAAGGAGAAGAAGATTAGTTAAACCAATGCAAACAATTATATCATGTCCTTAAAATTTAAATATTACAGTCGGTCGTAACTAGTGCAATGTACAAGCTACACAGCCCGTGTTATGTGACCTTCCTTCCCAGTATTTTATTATTGTAGTCTTATGGTTTTCTTATATTTTTATTTGTGGCTGCATATAGATTTTCGATACATCCTTCATTTCCTTGTAGAAGAATTACCGCAATGACCTGCAGCCCCACAAGATTTGACCAGAATAAGGTGCTTCCTATCTTCCAAATATGGTAATAAATACAGCATAATATTATGCACCAAATACATATTACGCTCTTGCCAAGCTATATACAGTATATTCATGCAATGGAAAGGATTTGTCGAGTTGAGAAAAATAATCATATATCGATCCTCTATTAAATTAAGATAATAAAATCATAAGTACTCCAATTAGATTATTTTCTTCAATTTTATTGACAAAACGGTTATACAGAGATGAGGAGATTCATAGCAGCTTTTTGGTTAATGGTTTAACATAACAATAGTTCTTCTTATAATTAATATCATTCACTTTTCCATAATTTTATTAAATATTTGAAATAATTTCATCCTCCCTTTTTTGTTGCTCCTTCTAGGTAAAAAATTATTGACGACGTAAAGCGTCTATTCTTTTAAAACTTTTAAAAGGTCGATTTTGAAGTTTCTTTTGTTTAGAATATAATAATTTGATGTTATGTGTCTTTTCTTAGTTTTTTTCTGATGGTGTTTATTAAATGCCTCGTGTTTCAAACTGGTACAAAAATGAAAAGGCATAGTTCTCTCTGGTTCCCCCAAGCCTCAATGATTTAACTAAATGTCTTTATAATGCGCAAATGAAGCTTTTTTTCATTCATGCATCTAATTCACTTTCTTTTTGTCTGAGTCATTCTTTCTTTGGGGGAATTATATTTTACTTGGTAACAAACAACTGCTTTGATAGTGATCGAAAGGGGATCGAGATTTACCCGCTACTACAAAATGTTTTTGCTGAATTGCTATTAATAGTATAAGGATTTGTAACTAACTGCTGCTGTTCATTACGGGATTGTTATTAGTTTTGTGAAACATGAATTACATGAAGTATCTTACAAACTCGACAATATATTCATATTTTTCTATCTTTATTTTATCGTCTGTAATTGTACACGAATACGAATAATATGTGTGTGTTGTAGTAAGCAAGGGAAAGTGGAATGATTTTCTTCTATTTATAGCTGCCGATAGCAGAATAATATTAAAGGGGTGCTCAAAAAGCAGTTTTTTTAATTTCACACCAAACAGTTTGGCAAGTATTAAAAAAGTGGTTTCAGGTTGAATGAAAAAGGGTGCTTACTGTTTTTTTCTGCATTGCTAGGTCAAGATTTAGTTCGAAAGAAGCTTGGGCTTTTTAAAACGAAAATTTCTTTTTAGTGGCGGCATCTATGAGGCGGGCTCGTCGTCGTCATCTTCATACTTCACTATACAAATGCTGGCAGTTATGGTTTTCTTCTTCTTTTCTCATTACCACTGTCCTTGTCAAGCTCTCCAAATAGTTTAGTGTCTTCTTCATTAAAGGATAAAAACCATTGCTCTCTTCTAAAAAACTGTATTATTTATAAATATATTTTTGTACCTTATATGTACACACAGTCAGTATGTTGACTAGGATGTAAATGTTTATCAGACAGCAGAAGAATTTGTTTCTAGCTGTGGTTGAAAAATGAGAAAATCAAGTAAATAATATCAATAGAATGAGATCAAATATGTTTTCCTTCTAGTTCTAATCGGTCCTCTAGCTTGGTTTACCTTTGCAGACAACAAAGCGTCTTAATAATATAAAACTATTTCCGCGTTTTTTCTTCCCTATGTACACGACGACACTCAATAAAATCTTCTCGCACTCACTCGGTTCAGAAGCTTGAATTCTTCCGCCCGTCTCCAAGGTATGTACACACTCTTTCTTCTACTTAATTGATTCATGCTGCCTTCATTTCTTTCTTTTTTCTGTACACTGCTTTTTGGAAGTGCTGAGAGTGTTGTGAGAGAGCGGTTCGGTTGGGGGTTGCAGGTAAAATTAGTGCGTTGGTGGATGATCAAGAAGATGAAGTTTTTTATATATAATGGTTCGTAATAATAATATCTTCAATTTGTACAAAGAGTGCTACGACGAATTGTATCATAATATATCATGTGATTTTGATGCGTATGTTGCGCTGTTCTTTCATTCTTTCTTTCTTTTTGATGTGTGCTCCGGGGCATGAATGTGCAAATATATTGGGTCCCATATATTCCCACTTCCTTTTGCCACCTTCTTCTTTCTCGCACTTTTGCAGGCAAATGATCCATTCATCAAATGCAGACGCCTTTCGTTCACTTGTGGGTTTGGGGTTGAGGGGGGAAATTGATTTTAATGCCTTGACTTTGAGCTGCTCTAAATATGCGCACATAACTAGGCCTTATACGAGTTAATAATATGTCTTATTATTAGTAACAAATATGTTGTTCCCATTTCACCGTAGCAAAAATCAGGACCTATCTTCTTCCTTTTTAGGGCATCTTCTTGCCCTGTCGATGCGTCGTTAATGACAACTATTGAAACGATTGCGTTTTGTTAGATGCGGAAACTATTGTTATTTAACGTCGTCTCATCTGTCACACTTAGAACCAATAGGAGAGCGACTGCATTGAAGATGAGCTTCTGGTGCATGCTGCAGTGTTTTCAGCTGCAACGGTGCAGGAGGTCGTCGGCGATGTGATGACCTTGGTGACGGCGTAGATCGCCTTTGCCTGTAGCGGTGGGGGAGGCGGCGGCGGCGGCGGAGCGGGAGCGAAAGACTTCGCATGGTGGTTACGGTGATGGTGATGATGATCTGGTAGTTGTGATGGTGTTTGTTGTCGTTCTCCTTGCGCACCTCACATCTCCTCCTCCTGCTTGCTCTGCAGAGGAACGTTATCTGCAGCAGGGTCGCCGTCGCCCATGTTGTTGTGCTGCTGCTGTTGAGAGTCGTCCTTGTTGGCAAGCATGCGCCCCTTCTCGTCGTCACTGGCAGCCTCGGCGTCATCGCTGCTCTTGCTGCAGCAGCAGCTGCACATGCGTGTGAAGAGGATGTAGCATCCGTGCCGCGCCTCCGGGCTGAAGGCGAAGTAGAGGAAGGGATGCAGCAGCGCGGGCGCGTACACGGCCCACTTCATCACGGCCTTGTAGCTCTCGCCGTCCAGGCCGGGGATGAACGCTCCCAGAGGGCCAATGTTGGGCCAGCTGGTGAGGATGTGGTGGATGTTCCAGAGCTCGAATGGAGCACGCGATGCCTCGAAGAACAGGATCATGAAGATGGTGATGAGCGACAGCCAGAACTCGGACTTGGGCAGCTTGCGTGTGCAGCAGGCGCAGATCTGCACGAAGAGCGCCCACCAGGGGATGAAGAGCAGCACGACGGGCAGCAGGAAGGTGAGCAGGGTGGACATGATGTAGAAGAAGTTGCTGCCGTCCTCCCAGTCGCCAACGCGGTGAAGGCAAACCTGCGGAGAAACGAGAGAAAGTATAAAGACCCGAGTCTACAGCTAGGTCAGAAAAGGCTCAGAGCTAAGAAAAGTTTACGGCGAGGGAAAGTTGGTCTGTGGTCTTGGTGCCTTTTATCTTGCCTCATTTTCCCTTTCACTCTTATGCATATTTTAAGTCCAACAAGAAGATTTCTCTCGTCTACCTCCATTGTTCTCCATTTTTATGCTAATGCCGTGATTATGCTGTATATAAAATTAAAGTTTGTGAAGCCCGCTCAGAAAAAGTAGAGAGGTCGAGTACACGGTCTCCGAGTTCGAATTTCGTGCACCATCTAACTCGGGTTGAAATTTTGCACGTGACAGATCTATGTCATTTCTGCCTTTTCCCATTTTCTCCCCAACTATTTTCAGACTGTGGCAGCCACAGTCAGCAGCCGCCATCCTGACTGAGCTCTCCTTCTGCTTCTTGTCTTTTTGTGGGATTGACAAGTAATTGCAAGGGCCTTATATAGTATTACTATATAACACCCTTGAGTAATTGGCTCCATTTCTTCCTCTTTTCTATCTCGTTCCAGCTGAGGCTGTCTGCCGCACACACGTAGGAAAAGAGAAAGCTACTTTGGCTCTTCTTCTTTACCTCCCGTGCAGCTGGAAGAAAAAGAAGAAGGACCTCTCACTGGGATCGAGTCAGTCTCTTAACCCCTCATTTTCACGGCCTATCTAACACGCACATTTAAACCGCGACGACGAAGATCGTCAGGCTCTCTCTCCTTGCTTGCATTCAATCGTTTCCTGAATTGAACAAAGCAAAGGGAAGAAGAAGGGAATAGAAGAGTGGGCTTGATGGATGAGGAAGGAGCGGTGACAAGTTTCGACCTAGAGGTCGAGCTATTGCCAAAGAAAGGGTAGAAGCGACTTTTCTTATCACGGAATACTCACCAATGCATCATTGGGCCTCGCTGCAATTTCGTTCCTGTAAAAGTCCTCGCTCTCGTTCCTGACTGCCGAGTAGAAGACGGTCGGCGCGGCAAAGAGCAGCGAGAAGAACCAGATGAAGGGGATGAAGATTGTGTGCGGCCACGGCCTGGGCACGACGCCGTCCTCGCCCGCAAAGTTCCACTTGCAGTTCTCCACGAAGAGGTGCCACGCGAGGAAGAGCAGGGTGAGCGGCAGGAAGAAGAGGAAGGTGTAGTAGAAGAAGCGGTAGCAGATGCAGTAGATGTTGCCGAAGCTCCACGTCAGGCCGATGATCTCGCTGTCCAGGGTGAAGGGCACGCACAGGGCGGCAACCAGAATGTCCCTAGAGTAGAGCGATGGCATTAGTTCCAGCACTGGCCTTGTCCTTAATATTCGACTCCCTCGCCCGTGGAAATCGATTTCTCTATTTTCCCCCTCCGAGGACATTGACCTTTAAAATATCCACTTTCTTCTCTGCTATCACTGAGAATAGAGAGAGGCATCAGACAGTCTCATCTAATATTCCGCCAGTGACTTATTGCAGATTAGACATAAATAATCCTTTTCGCAGCCCTTGAATTACCTGATGGAGAGGTTGATGAGCAAGTAGTATCCGGTCGTCCTCGTCTTCCTGGTGCACAGACTGGAGATGATGAAGAGCAGGTTTCCCAGGATGGCGATCACAATGGTGACGACGTACAGGGTGATCCAGCCCCACTGGTTCGTCTCGTCCAGGATGTAGCCGTCAGAGGAATCGGACGTAATGTCCACCATCTGGAAAAGAAAGGAATAAATTATAAAGGTAGCGCTGTATGTGAGTACCGAGTATTATGTGAAAAGCAAGTTGTATGAATTATAAATTGATACTACATTTACTCTTTAAAAAGATTTTAATGGACTACAGCGGAAGATAATAAGGCAAGATACGTTCAAAATTGGCAGGACTCGTTTAATATGAATACAGCTCAGAAAATATACTGCTGTCATAAAGTGTGACTCTTAAAAAGAATTGTTCTAATCATAGTCCATAAATTACATATAGTACTGAGAACTGTCCTCTTGTCAGCTGATTTTTTAGTTCTATTTTGTCCTCCTCAACTCAGCTCTCTGGCCTGTCTTGAGAAGAGAAGAATAACACTCAGCACTGCAGTAATCTCATTACTATATGTAATTTATGGACTATGTTTCTAATGAGTCGCCACAGTTTAAGTATTCTACTTCTTAATGTACTCCCATTCCGTTCAGCCGCCTCTCCATGACTACTTAGTTCCATGCCCACAACTGATCTCTTTATGAGTATACATCCCAACGTTCCATTGCCTTCCTTCCTCTCCTTACGTGAGCTGTCTGCTCATGTTTCATCTCTCGTTACAGTTCTTCCTTTTCTTTACTTATTCTTCTCCTTCTTCTGCTCCTGTGTTTGTCGACAAACAAAGTGGGAATCAATCCATCATCTCAGCTGAGTGTAAGCACAATGTTGTCACAATACAGTAACTAGGGCTGGAGGGCCAGCCGGCTGCAGGGGCAATGACGCACTTTATGACGCCATATCATATGAAATCTTGAAGAGGAACGACCAAGTTCAAGCTCCAACATGGTTTATGACTTAGTAAAAACTTTATGGTTATTCCTGTTGGTCAGCCTAGTTTGGAAGTTGATAGGGTCATACAGTGTGTTTTCCATACTCTCTTTTCTCTTTCCAGTTCGCTCTCTCTGAACGTCATCAATCAACTTGTGCAAGAGACACGTCTTCTCAAACCTCAAGAGTTAAGCAAATGCTAAATGAATCGAGATGAGAATACACTCTTAACTTGTATGGGCGGGGGTGATTTTAGACATTCTTCAAAAAGCTTAAGTGAGAAACAATATGTGCTTTAATATAGCAGCTTTTTGGAGTTCAAATGGAGAAAGTACATGTGCAGTGATGAGGCAGGATTCGAACCCCTCGCATGGACTCATAAATGCAAACTTTTCAACTGCACTACTTTTTCACTAATGCTTCGCTATACTCGCAAAATCATTTTATTTGTCGTTGACTCCGGCACTAAAAAAAAGTTGTGTTTATATGCAAACTTCACCAAGAGGACAAAGCTTAAGGGGCTGACCACACGACATAGAGAGAACCGATGAGCGACCAATGTCCATTGGTTGCTCATCGGTTTCTCAGCCCTGAGTTGCCACTGTGTAGATGAAGCTCAGCAACTGTTCAGCGATGGCGCATCGATGAACAACCGCTATCTATTGGTTGTCTTTATTAGGTCTGTTCCAACCCTAAGTGACATCATCAACCTGAGGGCAAAACAGAAGAGGAACCAAAATAGGTATAGGATTATTGAGAGGAACTGATTCAATCTTCATTTAAAAGAAACATTTTAAAACTAATTGTTGCTTGGAACAATGTTAAAACTGTCAAAATTATGTTATTTATATTATATGTAATTGCTGTAACTCTAGCACACGCAAGCAGCAAATTTATTGTTGATGAAAGCTACCGATGTAGATAATTGTCTCATTTCATGCTGACAAATGACTATTTTCTTTTTTTTCTCCCTCTTATTTCTTGGTCTAATCGGCGTTGAGATGATATCATTACACTGCGGTGTGCCTGCCTGTCTGCCTGGTTGGCACACCTTGCGTGATCGCACTAAGAAAACAGAAGAAGTCGACGTATTAAATAAGATCTTCCCACACCTTACGTGATTGTTGTACATGTATCAAGTTATGTAGCGAAGAAAAAGATAAACAGTAAAACACTCTCGGATCAGCGGTACAACTACACCGTACCTTGCGAGTTCAAATCAGGACGATTTAAGACTCCTTTCTGATCGAGTCATCAACATCATCTAATGATCTTTTGACGGATGCTTGCCGCTCTTAAACCAAATAAACTGACCGGACGCGGAGCTTCCTGTCCAAGAGGTCTGAGACGCAGCAGCCCCTCACTCCATCCATTGCAAATAATGCTCCCTGCAGCTGCTGACCTCTCGACACAGCTGACGGTTGCATCTCTCGAGAGCTAGTCCATGACCCAAGATGAAGACTCAGCAATGTGGTCAGTTCAAAAGGAGCTGCAGACATCTGCTAAGATTTAGGATTGTCTACAGAAGAGTGCGTCGTCGTTCCCCTTGATCTCTTGTTGACCTACCTGTGTCGGTGTGAAGAGGTCCTTGTTATCTGAGAGGACATCCCCCACCTTCTGCACGCCCTCATTGACGGTCTCCGCAATACTGTTGGCCACTCCTGGCAAGTTGTCTGCAAGGTTTTTGACCCCATCTTCGAGGCTCTTGGCCCCGCTGCGAATTTCGTCCTCCATGGCTAAGAATAAAACTTGGGCACGGCGATCAGCAGCTTCTTCTTCTTCTTCACTTTAGGGACATTCAACCACTCGCTGTTGCGTGATCTAGAGTGCTTTATAACGCCACTTGTCACAGATTAATCACCCTTTCTTTCTGCCTCTTTTCCGCAACACTTTGAAAAAGGCAAACACACCCACTTTTAGACCGAGGAGTTGCTTTTCCCCTTCTTTCCTTTTTTATTTACGCTGAGCGTAGTGACGCCGTCTTCTGCCGATAACGGGAAGAGGAAGAACGAGGTTTTGCTCTGAAGGGAGCCTCTGGTTTTGCACAGTCCTTGCACTTTGGGGAACTCTTAACTTGGCAACGCACGATGCCTTGATACACGTCTTAATAATTTCACAGGGCACAACCGAAGGTGATTTTCTCCAACGCCTTGGTTATCATCCGAACGGACAACTTATGCTTGGCTTTGCTTTTTGGCTTCGATGGCACTGCTCTACTGCTTGGTGTTGGCTTGGTGTGTGAGTGCAAGCGAGAGCTTCCTCTTTCTTTCTCTCTCCCACTGCACTCGCTGCAGCCACTCCTACTTCTCTCTGCAGCAGCAGCAGCCGCTCCCTCTTTCTCGCGCTTGCTGCTCCTTCCTTTCTTCTTCCTTCTTTCTTCCTTTCTCTCGATCTGTGCGTGCTTGGAAGTGCTCCTCTCTCTCTCACTCTCCTATCTAGACGGACGCCAATCGTTGTCGTCGTCGTCGTCGATTCTTCTTCTCTTTCTTGCCTTGCAACGAGGGATGGAGAAATAGAAAACAGGAGAAAGAAAACGAGGCAGCAAGAATTGTGGTAGTCGTAACACTCGGGTGGTGTCACAAAACAACAAAGCCGAAGTAATCGTCCGGTGGAAGCAAATCTGAATTAAACAAAAGTCTCATTTCAACTGTTGAGGGAGAAAACAAAGGACCTTTTTTCTACTCCTAGGATGACTAGCGACTTTTATTTTATGTTACTATATTCTACTGTATTGACGAGGAAATTGCTTTTAACTGAATTAAAAGCCAGCCTACAAAGAAGAGAAAAGGCAACATAATAATAGAATAATGATACGCACTTTCGGATGGACTCCTACTACTACCTGATTGGCGTTTTCGCGTCTGCTCTGAGAGAAAAGGAAGAGAGAGGGAAGAAACTCTATTTTCTTGCAAAAGTAGCGGCTGAAAGGCAAGAGAAAAAGAAGAAGGACTCCCTGTTGTTGAATCCAAGTTCGCTCCCCTCAAGTCCCGTTCGTTCGCCTTTCTTCTCATTTCCCGCCGTTGAGGCTTCAAACTTGGAGGGAGAGAGAAAGAGAAAGAGGAACAACTCGTTCTTTGTCGACAACGCAACTCCCAACGGAGCCTCTTTCCGCCGGCCGCAGCAGAGGAAAAGAGAGAGGGAGAGAGAGAGAGAGAGAGAAGTAAGCACAAAAGCAAGTCGGCCAAAAGCTTTCTGTGCTGCAGCCGCCGCCGCCGCGCGCGCACCCACCCTGATGTACGAATTGGCCTCACTTTATGCTCGTCCAAAGGAGAGAGAAAGAGAAATATCCTTCTGGGGTGTGGTCGAGGGCTGCTGCTGCTGCTGCCATCAACGCTTGCAGAGTTCACTCGGGGAGGGCGAGAAGGAAGAAAAGCCCCTTATGTGTGTTATACACCATATAGCCCCCTCGTTCACGTCCCCATGTAGTCGAGGGCTTTCTCTTCTCTCTTTTTTCTATTGATCGACGCCGGCGTTAGACATATAGTTACACAAAGTGGAGCCAGCCTCGTACGTATTACATTCGCCGGGCTTTGTTTAAAACATATATAAAGAAAGCAAAAAAGTTCATATACAGTTTGGCAAAATCATTTTGCTTCCCTTTGATACCATAACATTCCTTGGATCTATTTTTTGAATATACGAAATAAACCCGGACCCATATTCTTCGGAGTGACCCTTATCTGTTTAGCTGGGGTCAACATTTAAATTAAAGTTATGTATGTCTTTGTATAGTATAAATGGCAATTATATATTACAATTAATTGATAAATGAATAATGTAAGATGGTCTTTGGTCCTTGGTAGAGTCGTAGTCAAATAATAATTGTACGACAGAGATTGCGAAAAACACATACTTTTTCATTGCACCCAAAACCTGATATAGCACAAAAGACGCATGCTATTTCATAATCCACTTGCGTACGTCAAATTTTTATAGGGGTCTTCTTAAGGTGCAATGAAGAGGAAAAGTGATGTATGGAAAGTCGTTTTCGGCAGTAAAATATGGCCAGCAATGAATCATGCAGTGGATCAAAAACTATCTGGGCGAGCGAGCTGCCTTTCCAGCGACGCAATTGACTCTCAACGAGGTCCATTGAAAAAGTTTCCTTCTCTGCGTCAACCTAAAGAGTGTTTTAACAAATCGGGTCACGTCCGACAAAGTGTTGCTTCCACCGTCGGTGTAACTTAATTCCCTGTTGTACACATGCACCCCCTCTTTTATGATGAAGACGATGAAGCTCCCGGCCCTACAAACGTAAACAACTTTTACACATGTGCATTGAAAACACACACTTACGAGACTCGAGTCAAGCAGCCACCCAGCCAGCTAGGGGGACGAGAAGAGAAAAGAAAGAACTGGGCGTAGGATTATGGACAGTTGTCACGTTTTACACATGAAAGGGGGACAAAATCCATGTACGCGAATATAATATAAATGTAGAGCAAAGAAATACATGCAAAGAAACCTTGTATTGAAACGGGAAAATAGTTTACAAACATGGACCATTCTCTTTATTTCAGTTGAAGGAGCACTTTCGAAATAGGTTTGGCTCTCTCCTCAGCATTCTCTGAGTGGGAGTGGCACAATGCTATTGAACTCCGAGCCAAGGTTATTTCTGCCACAGCGTGCAACAAATTCTCTCTCTCTCCCCTTTAAAGCTCTCTCTCAAAGCTACACATGTCGTATTTTGTTGCCGCTGGAAAAACATTTACATTTTCAAGCTTCCAGCTGCGAATGCGGGAGTAGGAAACATTACGGACGTGTTCCTATCTCGTCTCCTCCTCCTCTTCTCTGCTTGCTTTCTTAATATATACGTGTTAGCTCTACAGCTGGAACAAAGAAAGCAGTTAACCGGAGTCTAATTACTTTCGCCCCTTCTTATTCGTGAAATGTAACCCTGGGATCAATTAACGCACCCACCCACAAAATTTATTCCGCGAATTAGGAGACATTACGTATACATTTCTGTCTGATTTACTTACAAATGCATATGCCGTCATGCTCTTTAGTTCTTAAGTGAAATGGATTCTTTTTTCCGATTATGACTGACAACGGCGAAACTCTATCCTATTCTTTGTTATAATCACTTATCACAATATAAGCACATTTAAGAGAGAAGAAGTCATCCGTAACAGGTGCCATGGCGAAAGAAGCAAAGCTCAATGTATTAAGTTTTGGTACCATTATAACGAATCGATAGAGGCTATCTAAATAATACTACGAATATATGTATTTTTGCTTTAAAACGCCTCTCCTGTAAAGTCATTCTTTATCTTTTTACCAATTCAGCAATCGTCTACATTCCAAGTTTTCCGTTTGGCATTTTGCTCCTTTGGGACTCGGAAAGTTTTTGATCGTGTGCTGTTTCAGATGGTCAGACAGCTGCGGGGCATTCGATCGGTTGGAAATAGGAAAAAGAAATGGAATCTTCTGACAGCTTGCTTTTGTCCTCGATGTTATAGTAATTGTGAATAAAGCAGAATCCTAAATAAACTAGCTTGTTCGTAATTAAGACATGTTTTGGGTCGTGTAAAAAATCCTAGAACAAGATATGGTAATTGGTTATGTGAATTTGTACGTACATACAGTGTAGTGACTATGTAACGTACAGTTAAGAATAAAGAAGCCGCAACTAAGATTAGCTTCTTTTCTTCCTCGTTCTTTTTCAGTCTTTCTTGCAGTTAAACTGTTCCGGACCAGCAGATCGGCAAGAAATAAAAGAAAAGAGGAAGGAAGGAAGCTTTCTTTGTTAGTTAAGAGAGCCCATTAAATGCTCTTAAGGAGGAATCGTATATTCTTCTTTTATATCGTCAGACACAATTAATTAAAGGAGCTGAAGCTACTGCTTGGCGCAGAATGGAGCTAGGCGATGCAGATACAAACTAAGTGATTAAATCTTTTTCGTCGTCCTCCCAATATGTGTTCCACTTTTGAACGTCCGCCCGGCTGAAGAAGATGTAGAAGGAGGCTGCGAAGGCGTAAATCCCGGCGGCGGTGAGAAACACGATTCGCCACGCCGCAAGCGTTTGCTACAGCAGGAAAATCGGAAGTCCAGGAACATGAAGTAGTTTAATCTGTCTTACGTTTTCATTCGTAATGAGTCCAATGTAGAGCGGAGCGACGAATCCATTGACATTAGAGACTGTGTTGCATATGCCAAAGACGGTGCCGGAGTAGTTGGGCGTAAGGTCGTTGTGATTGCCCTAATAAAACTGGGATCAAACAGAGACCTTGTATTCAATAAAGTACATGTATACTCACGAAAAATCCGGCAAAATTTCCTGCGTAGAACGCCATTGCGACGCAGAGGGCTGCCATCACCTGCTCCTTGTGGCACCCGGTGAAGGAGAGCCAGACGAGGCAGCCCCCAGTGCCGAAGAAGGCGACACCAGTGAAGATACGGCGTTGGGCGATCTTTGTGAGGTAACCCCGATTGCCAAGGAAGTCGGCCATGAAGCCCACTGGGAAGGAGCACAGCCAGGTGACGATGTAGGGCAAGGCGGACAGGATTCCGTTCTGAAACAGGGCAGTTATTCAAGTTATTTCACTGCCGTCTGTGATATCGAACCGTTTTTAGAGAGAAGTGATGGATGTTGTTGAGGTACGTTGGGATCGAAGACGTGAGTGTGTAACGGCCCCAGGACTGGCCCGATTGAGCCACTAATATTGCCCAGAAGGGGCCAGACTTTAGGATACGTAGAATAGGTGGCGGGGGCAGGCGCCACGAGGAGTTGCCGTCCTGCGCTCGAGTGTTACCCTTGGACGTGTGGGCAAGGATGTACGCACGCTCCTCTGCAGATATTCGTGGGTGTGATGACGGAGAGTCAAAGGAAAGAAACATCCAGAAGCAGAACCAAAGTATGCCAGCTCCTCCGGAAAAGTAGAATACCGACTCCCACCCCAAAGAATCAGCCAGAAGTCCTCCAAGTGGAAGTGAAATGATCAATCCCATCTGGGTGCCGGCAAAGATGAAGGCAAACAATTGGTTCCGCTCTGGGGCCGGTAGCCATTGGGATGCGAGTGGGTAGATGGCTGGAAATGCGATTCCCTCGCAGAGCCCCTGCATGGCACGAAGAGCGATAAACAGACCGGTGTTGAACTTGGCGGCTGGGGCGAAGAAGAGTGTGAGTAGAGCGGATCCCAAAAGGCCACCGCCAAGGACACGCTTAGCTCCAAAGCGCTCAGCCAGGAACCCACCAGGCACTTGGGTTAAAAAGTATCCATAGTAGAAGGCCCCTAAGATGAGACCTTGATCCTTGGAGTCCCAATTGAAATCGCCCTCATTGGTCTACATTAATTAGTGCATCAGGCATAGATGGGATGGTACAACATATAAAGTTCTTACTGGCTCTTGATCGTCGTCAAGCAACGCCTTGCATTCTGTACCAACGTTGGATCCGTCTTCTGCTGCGGCTGTTAGCAAATACTCATATATCATAATGATTTATCCCTGAAGTTTGATCTAATAGTGCTCACTTTGATTAACCATAGCGACGATAGCGACTGTGAGGTTCATCCTCATGATGTAGGACACGACCATGCCAAAGAAGGCCATCAGTGATATTGTATGGCGGACGCCCCATAGTGCTAAAGGAGCGGGGAGACCCTTTTCATTGCAAAATACATATGAGTGTATAACAAATCATGACTTCAGTCACCTTTAGGTTTTCCAGGCTTCTCTTCTTCTTTTTCGTCTTCAATAAAATCAGTCACATTGGAACTTTTGTCACTCTGCGACATCATTAAAGAGACAACTAAGACTTAAATTGCCTCTAATTAATGGCTTTTTGTGCAATTTCCCCTGCCTAGAAACGCCAGTTTGTAATCTTTATTGAGAAAACTAAATATGAAATTATTCAAGAAGGAGTGTAATAAAACATTCATTTCAGGATAAAACTTTTAGAGCGTTTAATCAGTACGCAACAATTGAACATGCTATTATTATTTCATATCTCCAAGTGGCTGTTGTATCAAAAGAATCATAGTAAACTATAGCGGTGAAGGGGTAGTAAGGCCCGAATATGTATTCCATGCACGGCGTATATTATTTTCATACTGATTGGGTCCCTATTTGATAACTTTGCCTTTCGACCTGCAAGACTTGATTAACTTATCCGTCCTAATTATATGTACCGTATTATGCATTCTACTCGAAATCTAAAATTGTTTTCCAATACGTTTGATACTATGCAATGGGGATTTGGCCTTTCATGGCAGGAGAAGATCGAAATAATGTGATTCCCACACTCTGCCCAGTCTTTATATCCTTGGTTAATTAGTGGAGAGTTGAGCTTCGAGATGAGAGACGAAAGAGGCCGAGAAGGAAGCTGCTATTCATCGCTAATAGTATTAAGACGAGAGAAGAAGAAGATGAAGAAGAAGCTAGAAAAGGACAGAAAGCGCTTCTTCCCTCTCCAGTTTTCAGCACTGAGATGAAGTAGAGGAAACTTTGCCCTCAGGAAGAAGGAGGAGAAAAAGAGAAGAAGTTTTTGCGAAAAGTGGAACAGACTCTCTGGGAATTTCAGCTCTCTCTACATGATAATAAAAAATAAAGGTTTTTCTATCCTTGTACCTTCTCGATCTACTACAGCTTTTTCTGGGATTAAAAGAGTAGAATGGCAATTATTATTAACCCTCTATTATGTTCAGTTGCCTTACATTTTTTGTTATTTGTATTTGCTTGAATCTATATATTACCATAATGAAAATTCCTAGAAGTTATTATGATATTACAATAATGACGCAAATATATTTCCCCCTCGTTCTGGATTCAGTCTTCACAAGTTTAGTGACCTCCTCCTGGCTGTCATCTTAAACCGCTTAAGGGCCAAAGGCAAATTTAGGCAATGGCTCTTCAAAAGTTTTCTAAAATTGCTTTCTTTTATAGGAAAACATTTTCCAGAGGGACATGCACATAACAGTGAGGCTATAAGGCTAGAACCTCGTGCTAGAGCATGGCAATGACAAAAAAACATGAACACATGAAAGACTATTAATTATAGCCTAAAATTTACAAGGAAAATCAAATGGAAGGAGTAATGGGGCAAAATTGAACGCTCAACGAAACAGGTTTCGAAATGTTAGCCGTCCATCCAGCTTATAAATGCGCTTCCAAACCGGTTTAGGCTTTTAGAATCTACTGCCTGACTGAAACAACAAGATTTTATATCACAGAATTGTTTACTTTAACTCTGTGCTTAATATTTAAAATGTTTTGAACCATTTTTGAACATTACATTCATAGATATGTGTAAATAAATATTACCCATCATCCATAATATGTCCTTCATCTAAACATTCTAAGCCGGTATTTAAGCATGCATTGCATTGTCGATAAGAGGTTTTATCTCCCGGCCAGCTTCAGACCTCAACGCAGAGCTGAGCTATTCGGTGAGCCACCCGTTCAGACACACTCACCCGCTTGCTCGCTCGCCGCTCGCTCTCTACTGACTACATTCCATTGACAACTCGTTCAACGGATGTTAGGAAAGGAACTGCTGGGGAGAATAACAACAGACAAAAGTGTATGCTTTGTAGCTCATTCCTGCAATTTATATATTAATTTCAAGTTATAAACAAAACTACAATGGAGGATACCAGCATTCGTAAGTGAACTACAATTTGTATCTTATAATTGGTTAAAACTGGCACCGGTTGATTTTAGTGATCGAGTTCCCCGAGCTTCAGTCCGCGCTTCAGGAGAAGAAGGTCTTCGTGGTGGATGTGCGCAACAGGGACGAGATCAAGGATTCGGGCAAGCTGCCGCAGAGCTACTGTGTGCCACGTAAGTTATAATAGAATCTGGGATGTGTCACAAAAAGACGAGGTGTTTTTTTTTCAGTTCCCGAGGTCGCAGAGGCGTTTTCGGACCGGACTCAGCCTGCGGACTTTGAGAGCAAGTACGGCTTCGTGAAGCCCTCGCTGGCAGTTGGCGGCGCCATGGTCGTGTCCTGCAGGAGTGGACGGAGGGTCATGGCAGCGCTCACAGAGCTGGAGAAGCTGGGATACCACGGACTAAGGTATGGTTTGCGGTAACAGTGGATACTGAATTATTTCATTACAATGTAAGAAGGACTATGTAATACCTGCTTGAAATATATGCATGTTTCTATGATATTAGTATTTAAATAAATTTGGCACATTTCTTTCCAAAGCAAAGTAGTATCTATTGAACGCTTACGACCGCGTACGATGAAACTTTAACGAGAGAAAGAAATTAAATAATATTACGAAAGGTTTCGTGACTAAACCGTCGGTGTTTTTCCTTTCTAGGAACTACAAGGGCAGTTTCCTTGACTGGCAGGCCAACAAGGGTATCCTCGAGAAGGTTGAGTAAATTTCGCTCATCTGCTCTTGAATAGTGTGGAGGAGAAGAACTCAAAGAGAGATCCAACAATGCTACCTTGGAAAGTGGAATGTGAAATATCGGTATAAGCCATTCAGTGTTAATGGGGGGAATTTGAGTCATATTTTAATAAACAAAAACTCTTTAAAACAACACGGGAATATAATATATTCACTTTGAACGTGTCTCTTCCATCGATATATGTGTAATATACTACAAGTCTAACTATATTGCATATAGATTGTCTCCTAGGTATCATAATTTTAACACGTGTCATCAAAGGCCACTTCAATAAAAGTATACGGTTTCTTTACTTCGAAAAAATTAAAGCAATAAAATTAACTTTGATTGTCTTGAGTGTTTCTGTTCAAAAATGGAAATATATTTTGACTACATTAGAAGAGGATTTTAGTGCTATATGCGGATGTGCATGAGATCCCCTAATTGCAATGAAAGTAGATATTGAGTATACTTTCATTGCATCATTGGGAGTTATGCAGGGTTGTCCAGCTGAAGTGAGGTCACCACAGCTATGGAGGCGGGGCAAAAAGTGTTTGCATATTCACTCTAAGCCCCGTGGAAAGATGGCCTTACTGCAGATCTGTCACAAGGTGGGTCATAGAAGGTAAAATATTTCATCTGGGTTCAATACGTTCTTGGAACATTGAAATGTATAGGAATTTAATTTTTGCCGGCTGAAACTATGCTCTTCCTGGATATCCTGGACACCATTCAAAGCAACTATCCAGTGCCCGATTTTTAATTAAGAAGGATGTTTCTACCTTAAATTCTACCTTGCATATGGCAGAAAATATGGCTGAACTTAAGGTTAGACTTGTGCTTCAACCTTGGCTAAGGCAGAACTAACATTCAGCCTGTGAAAACCATTTTTGAGTTTTTAAAACAAATATAATTCAACCTCTGCCAGGTTTAAACTCTAGAAGCAAAGAAGTAGGAACATGCTATGCCAATTGTGTACATCAATGCATGGGACAAGAGTAAATTTCACTTGGATTTTCTTAACTTTATTCAAAGGCATTTGTTGCAGTATATTTATATGTATTCTCTTAGGAACATTAAGCCGTTAAATATAGCTAACCTTAAAAAGTCGGCAACCTCTCTTCAAACCTCTCCCGCACATGATCGCTACTTTTTCGGAAACAGACCCGGTGACTGATTTGTGAATATCAAGTAAAGCAAAAAGTAATAATCCTACGTGCATGTGTGTAACGAGCTAAAGGCCCGTGATGATTAATTAAGTTGATGTAGTTTAATTGCCTTTGAAATTTAATATGCTACTTTGTTAAGAGGTCAAAGTTGTTCACAGATATGAGGCAACCTCATGTACGGCAGCAGCCTCTTGTACTACAAGAACTTCTTTCTCTTGAAGGAATTAATCAGTACAGATTCTTCTTTAGAACATGAGTTCTTTAAAACAACGGTCTCTTTTAAAATGACGGCCCCACAGACTTGGAGTGTTCTCCAAGTCTGTCGATGGCTCCTTTTAGCTCGACAGCCCCTTTTAGCTTGACGGCCTTGTAATAGAAAAATACCTCTATAGAATACCTGTTTATTCTACAACGGCCTCTTTATATAGAACAACGGCCTCTTTATATAGAACAACGGCCTCTCGTAGAACCAGAGGACCTCTTGTAGATCAAGAGCAGCGCCATCTCATAAAACCAGAGCACCGTCGACCTCTTGGTCTTGTAACCAGAGCAGCGTCCTCTCGATCATGTAGAACCAGAGCGGCGCCCTCATGTAGAACAAGTGGCATCTTCTTGTAGCACTCAAGTGGGGGTCTAAGACTTCTTGTAGAACCAGAGAGGCGCCCTTGTAGTACTAGACTTCAGAGTAACTAGAGCAGCTGCAGCCGCGTCTCTTATAGTACGAGTACTAGAACGACGGCGTCTTGTAGAACAGCTGCTTCGTGCCCTTGGACTCTGTGAAATGGATGGCAAAGTAGAGTACAAAAAGAGATCCTTTCTGATGAGGACGTCCGACAATGTGCCTGTGACTGTGCCTTCGATGGGAGAAGCTCCCCTGCGTCAGCCTGCTCCCCTGCAACAGCCTGTTGTTGTTGTTCTTCACTTCCATCACTGAGGAGATAAACAAGTTTATCTCCTCAGTGCTTCCATTCAGTCACCGGGTGAAAAATATATAAGGAATGAAGAGGTTTCGTTACAAATTTTCAACACATTCCGACCATGATTCAGTGAAAATAAGTGCTAAGCTGACGGCGAACAGTTAGCTTCCAAATAGAATTCAACAAAGCACCTTTGAATATTTTGAAGTTAAAATTGCACCTTCCTTGTGGGTGAGTGCGTGTCAGGCTAACACAGGCAGTTGATATCAACCTTAAGAGCCCTAGTGCTGCTTCAAAGTAACCTTACTCAAGGCCCTTGCCTTACTTTAAGGCTGAATGACAACTTTTGCTACTGTAGGGTTAGATTAAAAAACTCAGTTTGTTAGTACAACCCATGAACCTACTATACAAGAGAGGATGAGCACGTCAACAGGTGACTCTTTGGGAAATGGGAAGAACCATTTGCCAGCAGCTGGCAAGGGCGCGGAACCTCCCATGTCGTTTTTGTCAGCTGAAACAACTTGAAACACGGTGATCTTTCGTCTCCTTCTTTATATAATAGCTCTATGGTAAAACCCTACCAAAGGTTGACTTAATAAAACTCGAGAGGTCTCAACGGTGCAAGAATGGCTTAGATAATCATCGGAGAGGTTCTTGCATGCAATGAGGGATGCACTTTGTGCGCCGATCTTGGCCGGGCTCTTTGGGTTGGAAAACAAGGTGGACAGAGGGGATAACAATAAGAGATTTTAGATATATCTACATTCTACAATCTCTAATACATCCTAGTTCCTACTTTATTTGGATATGAGCAGACGAAAATGAGACAAATGCTACTCAAAGAACAATGGCGGAAAGTACGTTGGGTTACGGGACGAAAAAGTTCATGAGGGTCTGAGTTCAGAATACAAGTTTACCCGCCCTATGTAGACCTGAAAACAAAGACTGGAAAATTAATTGCTGATGGCAGTTGGAAGCAATATTTATTTTTACTTGATTTTCGTTCCATAAAAATGTCATTTAAAATTCATTGGCATAAATTTCGAATTGTATAAAGCACTCATTTAGTGTCACATTTCTCTAAAAATAATTGGCACCTATTCTTTTTTAAAAACTTTCAATTTAATCCCCTTTACCTCATTTAACCTAATATGCAGCCAAAAAAGCCCATCACTAGCACTATTATTAGTCTTGTAGTTTTCAGCCACATACAGTTGATACTTGTTGCACAGTCTCGCTATAGCTATTCTTTAATGCAGACGGCCTCTTCAACTTGTTCTTCTTGCGCATGCCACTGGACACAGCGGGTTTCCGAACACGGTCAAGATCTTCTGTCTGTGACCGTCTACTGACCAAAGGCGCTGGCTCCGTCTGCGTGGAAGCGCTCACCACTTCCACGCGTGCGCGATCTTGCTCCGGTAAGCGGTGTCCGCAGGCCGGGCAGCACGGGTGGGTGTGGCGTAGTGCGGGATCGGCGTCACGGCTGCGGCTGTTGCTACTAGATGAGGGGGAGGGGACTGGCGCCATTGCGGCAGGAACCGCTGTCACTGCTTCGAAGGGGACGCTGAAATGAAGGAAAAGATCATTAAGCTTATAAAAAAAGTGGTTAAGGCGAAGTCATTCCAAAGCTAATTTATGCAATAGGAAAGGTCCCGATCCCCAATGTTATAAAGTCATTAAATTTTATTAGTAAAGAAAAAAGCAGCTGCTTGTTAGTGAGCAAAATCGCACTACATTAATATACATTTGATGCATCATCAAAAGTACGGTCTGAAGACGTCGGTAGGATAGTTGAAGAACTGAAACAAAAATGAGAGCTTTTTATCAAGGAGACTGGAGGAGGAGGCGGTTGAGGAGGGATATCCTCGGGCACCACAGCTAACCTGTTGTCTTGGGGCTGCTCCCGCTTTCTCCTCTCCCTCTCGCGCATGGCAACCAGACCAGCAGGCTCGCCAAGATCATGCTTTAGCTTCCACAAGATGTAGTCGTAGGAGGATTTATCACCGTGGAACTCGTTCGGATCACCGACAGGTTCCTGGGACTGGGGAGCAATGGGCCCTGATATCGTCGCTTCTGGCTCTTTGGGTGGCGGATCCATCTGTTCCATCTCGTACGAGGCGGGAATGAGCGAGTTCAGCTTGGCTTTGATGTTGTCAAATGCGTTGACGCCCATGAAATCGGGTCGCCCGCTCTCCCAACAGTGGCGGTTCTCTTCTGGAGTCGGTTCTACAACAAGAGAGGTGGGTTTACATTGACTGTGCGACGAGAACAAGAGGGCGACAAAAGCAATGTAAACCCACCTGTTGAGACGAACCGGTCCAGGTGGGCGGGATTGGAGTTGCGGCGAGATCGGAATCCGTCTTCTTCAATGTGTGGACCACCGTGGTGGTGGTGTTCTGGGTAAGCATGGTGCCGATGCAAATGCCTGCTCCCATGATCCCGCTCCAAGGCGTGGTAGTGGCCATTCTGACGGTGATGGTGGTGGCCGAGATCAACGTGGGACACATCAGGAAGGGACGAGTACCGAAGGTCGGTCAAGGATGAGCTGGGTGACATGGCTACGTCGTTGGAGGGTAGATGAGAGAGAGAGGGGAGGGAAAAGAATGCAAAGTAGGGAGCAGAAAAGAGAAAACTGTTGATGACGGCAACGGGCTTATCATGGTGTCTTCAGTCTGGGTTAATTCAGTGCAGAGTTGATTTTAATTTAAGCAGCAGGCCAAGGGACAAACATTAGAAGAAAAAAAATGGGGAATATGTGCTTTAATAGCACGGAAAACTAAAACGGATCCCTACACGCAAACTTCCAAAACCGCCAAGAACAGACAAAATTAATCCACTTTGAACTTTGCTTTGGTACTCACATGGCGTGCTCAGCGTCGTCTCGATCTTCTTGAGGATGTTGTCGAATGCAGCTGTGCCCATGTAGTCTGGGTGGCCAACCTCCCAGGCCTCGCGGTGATCCGCGGGCTCGGGGTGCGCCGCAGCGGCTGCCTGCTGGTGCGCCTGCTGCTGTGCGGAGGGGGCGTGCGGCCCGGATGGCTGACTACCCAGCAGCTGTGGCAGTGGGAACACGCCCTCGTCACCGTCGTCGAGAAGATCGCGGGCGTGCGAGTGGAAGACCAGCCACCACTTCTTGAGGTGCTCCAGACTGGCCTCCTCCCCGGGAGCGGCGCAGGGCTCGCCACCGGCGGTCAGTGCGGCCATCCACGGCTTGTTGCGGCCGATAAAGTGAAGGATCTTGATGGAGCGGCCGAAGCGCTTGAGCGCCGGCAGGTAGGTGTACATGGCGGTGGCGGTCATGTTGTAGGTGAAGGAGAGGTGCTTGGCGATGTCCTTGGTGCCCCAGTCGGAGAAGAACGAGTTGAGAAGACCCTGGTCGCCGCCGTCAAAGGAACCCTCCGTTTCGGCCATTTGAACAAGGGCCTGAAATATAAATAATTGAAAATTATATTCAGACACTTATGCATTTTATAGGCATCGTAACGGGCCGGGGGTATTTTTTCCGATTAAAACCCCACATTTACAGTGCTAGTGGCGAATCGGTTTTTACCCGGGGATTCCGGAATCCCCGATTAATCGATTACTTATATATATATGTATGATTTTAAGCCATTTATATTTTCTTAATGATTAACTTCATTAATGTATGTACATTTTATTTGCTATTGTTTAGTCATTATTAGGTGCTGTACAAGGGGGTATAGATATCTAGTCATTATCATTTTGCTTCTCCTTAACTTCTGTCAAAAGTAATGTAGATCATTCTTGATTACCCTAACCCTGCAGGTGCCTTAGCTTAGCCCTGCGGGGCACCTAAACTCACTAGTCATATTGTCATGCCCTAGCCCTGCAGGGCACCTATAAGGACCATACTATCCTTCTTAGGAGTCTAAATAGACCTAGCGGGGCCCCTAGTTTGGCAATTTCTATTTGGTTTGCTGTTTTATCATGTACATTCACGGTGGTTTTATGCTACATTTAATAAAGAATAAAGTTAACTATTGATATTATCCAGTAGACCAGTAGATAGCAGGTATTTTTAGAGGTAGATGAAATAAAAATTGGCAAATCTCTTTCTTTAATTCTGATTTGACTCGTGGGATCACGATCTACATTCAAGCCAATTTTTTTCGATAACGGACGCTTCGATTTGAAATCGGCGGCTTCATTTCAATGATTCGCTCCTCTACTCACGTTGAAGGTGTCCATGGACGGCTTAAAGACAAACACTCCCGAGTTGAAGCAATCTGGCCATCCCGCGTCCGGTGCGGCCGAGAACTCGTCTCGGTCAAACAGCTCGTCGCTGTTTTGCAGCACCAGCGTGTCGGCGTCCAGGAACACGCACTTCTCGTACTGGGTCAGGCGCCAGCAGTGAAGCTTGGTGAAGGTCACGCCAAGGTCGGGGCGCTGCAGCAGGGCAAGGTGCGCGGCGTCGCCGCTGTCCAGGGAAGTCACGTCAAAGATCTCGTCGAAGAGGGTCGAGAGGGCGGTCCTGGATGGTAAAAATAAAGAAAGTGAATGAGAGGCCTCCCTCCCTCCCTCGTTCCTTGTTTACCTCATCCTCTGCGACACTCCGTCCGTGACCATGACCACCTTGCTCCTGGTGGTTCCGCTCTCCCTCAGCGATGCCGCCACCACGAGCGCGCCCAGCGCGTAACGGTCCGTCGTGGCGAGGGTCACAAAAGCTTCACCTGCAACAAGAAACAAAGAAAGAAAGAAAGAAAGAAACGGTGCAGTGACGAGAACAGGGATTAGATCATCAGGAAGGAACAATTTTAAAACGATTCATAATGAGCTGCCAACAGCCCCGGCCGGCGTTCTTTACCTGCAAGACCCGGCATTTTGCAACTTCCTAGTTTCTCCTCTTGCGAAAGCTCCTTGAAAAGAAAGAACACTCCGAAACGATCCTCGTTCTGCAACTTCTGTCTTCAACTCTTGGAATGCCCAACCAACGTAAAATTGATCTTGACAAGATTCCCAAGAAGGCAAGAACACAAAACCGGTTTCAACAAAATGGAGTTCACGTCTTCCCCTTTTTTCCCCCAAATGAAATGGCTGCAGTGCAGCGTCCTGCCGTCTGGTTGAGTGTCTCCTGCTGGACTCAGTATGAGGGGAGGGAAGGAAAGAACCTTTCAGGGAAGTATGAGTATGATCCTGAGTCTCTCCTCTGCACTCTGACTGACTATTGAGAACTCAGTGCTGATGGCGATGGGGATGAGAAAAGAAGAAGTACTCGGCCTCGGCGACCAAAAGAGCTGGCTGAGATAAAGGAAAGAACCTTTCGATAAAGCCTGGAACCGAGTACTCGGTCTTGGGGCTTGCGGTGAGTTTCTCTGTGGCAGCATGAAAAGGGGAAGACCCGGAAGAGGGAGGAGAGGAGGGAGCGAACTGGTTCTCGCTGAGGGAAACCATTTGCCTTACCAAGGGAGAGATTTATATTGTTTCACGAAACAATATACATCTCTCACCAAGGATTACGAATGAGTACTCTGTCGTAATCCCAGCCGTTCTGAAATTGTGCCATAAAGTATGGTATATTTTTAACTTACCCATAATGCCGTTTAGGATATGTCACGATTCGACGTCGTCGTTTGGAGGATCCAATGTTCTATCTTTGCATAAAAGTAAAATAAGACTTATAATGCCATGAATCTTCGCTCTTTTTAGTCTTCGGAAAACAAGTTATTTGCAAAATGACTTCGAACACTCGAGCGGGCAGCTACACTCCTGGCCAGACATGTACGTACGAGTATTTCTCGTTCGTTTGCCAGTTAAAAAACTTGTTTCTGCCTGTTTTGCAGTAAACACTTGTGCGCGTTGCGGCTGCTTTATAGAACCCGTTTCCCGAAAATGACCTTCACATAAGAGTCGAAGGAGAAATACATTGGCATGAAGCGAGAGCTTGAAAAGCTCAGCTGACGAGAGAAAGAAAGCCGAAAATGGACTTGTGAGCATGCGCTCCAGATACAGAGCTTTCGCTTTTTGTTAGAAATTGCTTCTTCGGAGATATTTCAAGTAATCGTACAAGCATGCCGACATTTATCTCAACCATACATGTGCTTGACACTAGTTTTCCTGAGCATTGGACAGACATTATGTAATAAATGCATTGGCGCTCACGAAGCTCTGTACATTCTTTAATGACCTTGTTGCGTTCTACGAGTACTTGTGAATATTTCGAATCCAGAACTACATTGCTTCCTCACAATGAGATTCACTAATACCTAGTAGGTATTAGTGAATCTCATTGCTTCCCAATGAGATTCACTAATACCTACTAGTATTAGTGAATCTCATTGCTTCCTCACATGCGCTATATGCACATACCTTCCCAGCCAAAAAAATCGCCTGAAATGTTGCTTATTAACCCGTATTTCAGGCGAAAATTTACTCCGCGGAACATT